>KZ807975.1:220041-230808 GCA_000696205.2 Oncopeltus fasciatus
TATATATATATATATATAACTCATATGTCCTAGCCTGCGGCGCCATAACTCTCAATCCCCACTCACATTACTACTTTTGAAAGACTTTCCGTGCAAATTTTTAATGCAAAAATTAATGCCTCCTCGACTATGTTCTTTTGACTGAGTGTGTCTATTCCTATTGGTTCTCCTTATTCCTTTGCATGATGTTAGTTCTCTGCATTGGTATTTCTTGGGACCACACATGCTACAATTATTACATAAGAAGGCATAAACTGTCCCAGATTCACAGTTCTGAAAATTTTTTTTCTCTTTTCTACTTCTCCCAAAAGGTGATTTTTGACTTGCTGTGTCTCAAGGGCTGTTACTAAAGGTTCATAACTATGAAATTAGCAAATAATTAATTTTTCATCTTCTGACATGCTCACTTTCTGCATCTTTCAACTGGGAAAAATAATCTTCCAAATTCATGATATGCTCAGCTAATGAACTATAAGCATAATTAGCTTAATTTAAAAGTCTCCTAAAATATAAATTTCTGGCCCCTTTACTCTTAAAGTTATCTTCTACACTCTTGAACATTAAATATGCTGACTTTTATAATTGTTATCGGATAACCACAAGAAAAAGTTCGATTGATGCGCTAGAATTTTTTATTCACAATTATATTTAATTTTTTATTGCAATTTCAGGTCTTTTCCACTTCAATCTCATCTCTTTTTGATCTTCAGTCATATTCCTTTTTTATGAAAATATTAGTTATCACTAACAAATATGCTTATTCTTCAGGTCAAGATCAAGCAAAAACACAAAAAAAATGAATAGGAAGATGTGGAGCTTGAAAGAAGGTAGTCATCGTGAAGAAGAAGCTCTGGTTGCTACATTGAGCCAATTGATACAGAGTTCTGAAAAATGTGTTGGTTAGTATTATTTAAACTTTTTTTTTTTGCTTTTAAGAATGTAAATTTTAAATAATTGTTAAATTTGTCAAACAATCCTTGCTTTATTTGCATATTATTTATATTATTATTATTTTTTTTTTATAGCTAGTTTGTTTTAATTCTCCAATTTTAATTTTATTATTATAGTAAAATTTATTTTAACAAATACTCACTTGCAGAAAGAAGAATATGAACACAAGTTTTAGGTATAGAATAAGGATAACTTACTAAATGATATAAAAAATCTCATGTAAATTGAGTTTTATCAATATATCTTTATTTCTAAGCCTCTCAAGTATTTTAGCTAGAAAAAATATTCATTATGTCAAAAAAACAGAATTTATGCTAATTCTTGTATTGAATATCCATTACATGGGTTTTTTTTTTTTTTCAGCTGATGTACATCAAACCTGTTCTACTCTTCTTGTATTTGAAGAAGATATACAAGCAGAAAAACTACAGACTTCAATGAGTGACTGGTTAAAACTGATAGACAGTTCTAAGAAAATCATCTGGCCTAAAGTGAGTCTTTTATTTTTAAAATTTATTGGTCTAATAATAGTTGAAGAAAGATCTAATAATAATATTTTTGTTATAGGATCCTGAAATGAATGAAACAGCCATTTTAGGTAAGTTAATGGTTAACAATACTTAATAGAATTATTTTATTTCAACTGAGCTGTTTTTGCACCTAGGATAATTTACTAGATTTTCCATAACATACTCTTACTCTTTCGATTTCCCTCATGAAAAAGGAGAAAAAGGGTTACAATATACCATGTTTTTTTCATCATAGGGGCTCCAACTCTCATCTCATTTTAAAATGTTTAAGCTATTAAAATTCTCACCCTGTCTCTTTGTGGTCATTGAAAAATAATTTTAAATGTGTCCCACTTTCATTTCAAGGAAGAGAAGATATTTATAGTTTTGCACATTCTCACTTAATTTATTAAGGATATTCATACAAATCTGTTATAAATCTTATTACATTATTGTGACAATTCAGGCTTACTAGAGCTCTTAACATGGTAAGTTATTGTAAATGGTTCAGATTTTAAATATATTTTATATTTACCCCTTGCATCTACTGTCACGAGAAAGAATCTTTCTGTAAGTAATCTCTTTATTCTTACTCTCATGGTTCTGAACAGGCATTTATTTTTCAGTAAAAGCTTGTTAATGATAGTAGTAAACAGCATTAATATTAGAGTTATTATGCTGGCATTCTAAAATTCTATATTTAGTTATTAAAATAACTTGTTTATAAAAATGAATGGCAAGTTATGGTAAGTTTTAAAAATTAAAATTTGAACAAAAAAATTTTTTTTTCCCTTTAGCTTGGATATTATTAATTTGGTATATGCAAAGGCATAAAACAGAAAAAAGAAAAGTTTTCAAAGGGGACTTAATACTGAAGGGGGTGAAATTGGTGGCTTTTCTACAAGAACTGTCATCAACCCTTTAGAGGGCACATTTTGCTGACATATTCTGAAATAAATTGACATTACAACAGCATCTAAGGGACTCCCAAAACCATTTTGGCATTATATTGAATAAAACAATTTTTTTTTTTTGGGGGGGGGGAGGCCCCTATAGCGGCTCTTGGCCTTTCGAGTCACGAAGATGAAGGCTCCGATAGAGGTCATTGCCAGGTCTGAGGTTCCCCCTTAGTTACAAGAGCTAGAAAACTCACTTACATTCTGCCTCCCACCATGATAACAATTACTGTTCATTTTCATTGTAACTGACTCTTCTCAGCTTCTTTTTAGATAAAACAATTATTTTTTATTTCTGAAGTTTTTTTTAGTGTCTTTGTCAAGTTTAATTTCTTATAAAATAGTTTATTTAGTTTTTCTTTATAAATCTGTTTTATGGCATTTCTGTTTACATAAATATTAGTATTATTTGAAATTTATACGCTAAGGAGATTTTTATTTTTAGTGCTGGAAATATAATGGGGAGGGGATTCTTCTACAAAAGAAAGATTTTTCAAAGTACATTTATTTTTCAGACAATATCAGTATATTACTATGTCCTATAGTCTTATATACTAGAAAGAAAAATAATTGATAACTATAAAAATCAATATCTACACACAAAAATCTTCATTTCCCAATTACTATTTATAGTAAAAGGAAATACAAAGGTGGCAGTCGTCTTCTAAGTCAGAGTTCAGGATGCCTATGTCATCAGTGCTTGGAGAGATCTTCTTCCAAATCAGAATTATATAAATCCGCCATTAGTAATCAAGTTCATGCATAGAAAGATGTAAAAAAATTTTTTTTGTTAAAAAAGAATGTTTTTGTAAATATGTTGCTCCGTATTACATGCATTATGAATTATTATAGAATCATACAAGAAAAGAGGTACTATTAATGCAAGATTTAGTAATATTTATTACTTTGACAGGAGTATGTGGAATTTTCATCCCACATAAAATGAAATTCGTAATCTTGAAGTGATCAAAAAATAATATAATAATATTACACAATATGAAATTAATATTAGATGATTTTAGTTGGGGTTCGGTCAAGGTAGATCCAAAAAAATACAAATTAAAAAAAAAAAAAGTGTATTTTTTAAAAGATAATCTGCCAACGTTTCAGCTTACATTGTAAGCCATCTTCAGGGCTGCCTATCATGAAGACGAGGGAGGAAGTCCTGTCCCTAGGTTCACATTTCCATGAATGAAAAAACTAAAAAAAACTTTCCTTTTGAAGAATATGAAATTAGTTATAACTTATAATTGCAAAATACTACCCCCAGACAGTAAATGTAGGTTAAATGAAATGTTGATGGCAAGTAATTTTGTGACTATGACAAACATGTGAGAAATAGTTTTTCATGGGGAAATATAATAAATTCTTATTCTAGAATAAATATACAAATTGTTACTTGCTGCAGATACACAAACAAAGGTTGTCATAGCACTTGTCAGGGGTGACAAGGGGTGAGGGCTGCTTTTAGACAACTTTGGCCTTGGGACCCTTGCATAACTGAACCTACTTTCGGACTTCTACTGACTTCAGGCAAATACTATCTGTACCATTTCCAGGCCTGATTTGAATATTGGCATGTAATGGCCACCAGAGTGGCTCTTGATCTATAAAGCAAATTGCTGTAAAGAAACTTTTGTATCCTGGGAGGATTTATAAATACTCCTTTGTTAAAGTAAACTCTAATTAATTTTACTAAAACATTCCATTTATTTTGTGGAAGATTAAAATGTTTTTTTGTTGTTTTTTTGCAGATGAAAAGTTCAAATATCCACCAGAAATAACTATAATGAATGGATGGGAGTTTAAATATCTTAAGGAAAACTAATGGGCTGTGCATTAAAAAAAGCCCACTGTGATACTATTTTGAATAGTTCTGTAAATAATTATGTAAATAATTAATAAAAAAATTTTAATTTTAATTTTTAGTTTCTTTTCCCAATAATTTACTATTACAATCAACCTGAAAACTGTCCTTGAAATTCTACAATTGTTTTAGATTTCAAGACAATAAATCAGAAAAAAAAAAGTTTGTCAACTGATTTTAAATTGATGTAATTCAGGAATTTCATTTATGTCTATTGGCAGTCTTACCAGGTATGCAAGTTTAAAATGTCGTTTATTTCTTATAATATATACACAGTAATTTAAAAAGAAGTATAATATATTTTATTCAAAGTACTGGCCCTCGCTTTCTACACATTTTGTACATCTCTCGGGCAATATATGGATACCATTCCAAAAGAATGCCTTATCTTTATTTGAAATCCATTCATCGAGCCATTTTCGTACGTTTTCGAAATTGTTGAAGTGTTGCTCCGCCAATGAGTGTCCCATCGATGAGAAGAGGTGATAATCAGAAGGCGCCAGGTCAGGTGAATACGGCGGGTGGGGTAGGAGTTCCCAACCAAGCGAAGAAATCGTTTCCTTAGTCAATCTGGCTGAATGTGCAGGAGCGTTATCATGCTGAAGAATGACTTTGGCGTGCCTGTGAGCCCATTCTCGGCCTTTTTCGATCAATGCGTGACTCAAATTGATCATTTGTTGTCGGTAGCGCTCGGTATTGACTGTTTCGCCGGGCTTGAGAAGCTCGTAGTCGATTTGGTCGATTTTCTCGTTTTTGATCAGTAACATCAAAATCACCATGTTTGAAACGTTGAAACCAACGTTCACATGTCTTGACGGTTGGAGCAAGATCGCCATAAGTCTCAACAAAAATTCGATGACATTCAGATGCCTTTTTCTTTTGATTAAATAAGAAAATCATGACATGCCGCAAATGCTCTTTATTTGGCTTAAAATTAGACATTTTTAACACCAAAGAAAGGTATGATACGTCCACGTAAACGACTTAAAAACAACTGACTTTTGTAAACAAATGACTAACAAACAAAATAGCGTTTAGAGATAAGCAAATCCTTCAATAGGCTAAGAGCGCATTCTATTGGAATTAAAACGACATTTTAAACTTGCATACCTGGTATTTATATTTATTTTACTGATAGAGTAATTGATATAGCAATGCTATATAATGCATTATCATCCCAAAACCTCTCCACAATTAGTCCTTCCTCTCCCACTTATTGGCCCTCTGACGTAAACCGCCTTCCTGATATCCTGGACTTCTTCATCTGCAAAAACCTTACTCCTCTTAATTATTCTGCTTCTACCTTAAACAAACTCTCTTCTGACCACAACCCAGTTCTCCTTACATTATCCTTGAACCCTATTCCAAAACAATTGCCCCCCTCCCTCATTAATGGTCCAGTCGACTGGACCTTGTTTAGAACTCTCATGGAAGAGTCTCTTGACCTCAGAATTTCTCTGAAAATCTCTGACGATTTAGATGACGCTGTACTCTCCTTTACCATAAACCTTCAGCAATGCATGTATATGGCTAATCTCAAACCAAAATTTACCAAATACTCTTCTGAGTCCCCAAAGTCACTTCCAGATTCGCTTAAAAAGCTCATAATAGCAAAACGCTGCTCAAGAGCGTTGTTCCAAAAATATAGACAACCCAAAGATTGCAAAGACTTTAATCGTCTTTCCAGGCTCGCAAAGCAAAAATTAGGTGCTTTATGAAATGAGGCTTTTAATGCTTCTACCCCCTTGCGCCGAGGAGATGGTTCCTGAGCTTTTTCTGACAAAGACAAGGCCGAAATGTTTGCCCAGCACCTCAAGCATACATTTACTCCTCATTAAGACCCCTTAGACCTGTCCAATACCATGAAGACTGAGGAGTCTCTGGAAATGCCATTACCTATGTCTTTACCACTCAAGGCAGTAACAACTTCCGAGGTCAAGTATATAATCTCTCGTCTGCCTAAGCGCAAATAAAGCAAAATGTATTTAAGTTAATTTCGAACTGCGTAAAACAGACTTCCCTGAAATTGTGAAATTTAACAATATTCCTTTACCACATTCAAATTCCGTTCGTTACCTTGGGTTCCATCTTGACTCACGACTTATATGGGGTGAACACACTAAAATTAAAATACAAGAACTCAATCGACGATATGGACTTCTATACAGACTCATGAATAAGAAATCCTATCTTACGATTGAAAACAACCTGACGCTCTACAAAACCTTATTATGACCAATCTGGACTTACGGAGTAGAAATCTGGGGTGCCGCTAAGCCTTCCAACATACAACGAATCCAGTCCTTTCAATCCAAAACCCTCCGAATAATCGCAAATGCTCCCTATTACGTACGCAATTCCTCTCTTCACCACGATTTTAATATTCCTTTTGTTCATGATCTGATTTCTTCCCGCTTCAGCCTTTTCCACAGTAAACTGCCATTCCATCCTAATCTACTAGCACAGACCTTGTCTTCCAACTCCAACCCCTACAACCCTCCTAGTCAGCTCAAACGAAGATGGCCCTGCGACCTCCTGGGGACATAGTCTGTAAATAATTTGAGAGTAGTGTCACTGGTCACCTTTCCTCATGTGACTTTTATTAATGTCATTTTTTTCTGTTATTCATTGTTATCAAATTACAAAATGTTTTTATTTATTTTTATCAGAATGTAATATGTAAATTAAGGTTATAAAAAAAAAAATTATACCGAGGGGAATATTTTCATTTAGAGGTGTACTTCTTTTTTTATTATTTTAAGTGTATTTAAACATTTTTTATATATTTAAACGAGTCTGGTCCACAGTTCCCTGACCCCTTCATATGATATAAATTAGTCATTTGCTGTTATCTATATCCATCTTTTAGGTCTAAATGAAATGTATTTCATAAATTAATAAAAAAAATTTTAATTCGAAACAATGTCAGCTGCCAACCTCACCACCTTTTGTACTAAAATATCTTTGAACTAAAATAGACACTAATATTGTATAGTCATCTTCTTTCCTCTCTCCTATCAATCCAATTTCCACATCTTTCTGCAAAATGAAACATCAATGTTATAGTTGAATGAAATTGTAATAAAAATAGGATTTAAATTAATTAAATTTTTTACCTTAGTCGAAATTGATGCAGGTGTAGTTTTAGCTCCCTTGAATAAATTCACAAGGCCTCTTGTAGTTGGTATTATATTAAATGGAGGAGGTAAAACTGGCAAGTCAAGATAAGCTAATTTCACCTTTTAAAAATCATTTAAATTAGACTGTTTAAAATTTATATCCATGGCATAATTTGGAAGAGTAAAGAACCACTGCATATATTCCAGTCTACAAGTGATATTGATCAGAAAAAGTAGTATAAGTATCTACACTGAAGCACTTAAGTAAGTTTCTTATGGAGCTTCAAAACATAAAACCCAATACTATAGAGAAATTTGAGCGACACATGCAGGAGGCGCCCACTTTTTGTAATTTGCAGAACCATAAATATAATTAAAGAATTATGTTCTCATTATATATTATTAAATCGATGAATAAATATATTATGTTTGAAAAAAAATTGGTAAAAAAAAAGTGCATATGTATGAAAAATAGGATTTTACTTTTCAGTACATGGTCTAGTTTTTATGAACTCAGAACCTAGTTTCATGAGTGTGGGTATGTGTTCCCACTATTGCAGTGGTAAATGTTTGTAAGTGTGTGTTAATGATGTGTGGCTGATTTTTAACAATAACATAAAATTGCCTGATGTGTATTGTTTTTTAACTATTTAACCATATTAACTATTTTACTTGAAAAATACAAAATAGTCATTTTTGTGTGTGTAATTTAAATTTATTTTTAAATTTAAAATGTATTTTAAATTTACTCATATTTGAAAATGTATACTTTTACATTGAAATAATCTGAGACAACTGCTACTTTTCATCTCTGATTGGACCTAAGTCCACTATGTAATTTTCTCAAAATACATTAATAAAAATTATGAATAATAAACTAATGAAAAACTAAGTTACTTTAAATAGTTTGTGCATCATACATTTTTTAAGGCTTCTAAATCTAGAAACTTAAATATACTAATGAATATTTTACAGTTTAGTTATTAAATAGTAATAATAATAAAAATAACTGATAATATAATAATATTAGAAATAATGAAATATTTTTCCAAAAACCATATATCTAAATATTTTTCTCTATATATATTCTTAATACATTAGAAAACATATAACTTTTAGGTTTCCTGCTGTACAAACTTCTAATTATTAAGTAAAGTGGCTCCATTAGAACCATCTAATCCAGTATGTATGTATGTGTGTGTGTGTGCGTGTTTATGAGCTCTAGAGCCAGCAATTTAAAAAAAAAATTAAACCAAATTTGACATTTAAAGCTTTGGAAAACAGTTGAATTTTCGTTCAGAGGGGTGGGGGTTAGGGGATTTAGAGTGAAACCAAAATTAATATTATTTATATATTCGTGTTATTGGAGTTTCAAAATTATCTAGAACATAATAGATGCTGAATAAAATTTTCTTAAATTGAAGATCTATAACATTTACAAAAAAAAAAAAAAAAAAAAAAAAAACGCTCATTAATGAAGAACACGAATATAATTAAATGAATAAGTACTTCTCTCACTGTTTCTTCCCGCCTAGTATAAAGTGGTCTTAGCTATCTCTGGACTGAAAGGAGTTCGTCATTGAATCCATTGTTGGTGTTCAAAGAGTTGGGTTTATCAAAGGTTCGGTGTATCAAGGAAAAAGTGGATTAATGATAAGAGTGAGGGGCATGGAGACGATTGCATCAATATCTGTCATTATTCCGAGTATCTATTGGTTAAAATTAATTCAAAGTAGTAAACAAGAATATGTTACTTTAAATCAATCAATAATAGTCATAAGTGAATGGTCGAAATATAATAAGAAGCTTTTTAAGAACTAGGGAGCTTGATAGTAGAAGACTAACTGACCTTGACTGGGTTGCAGCTGATTTAGTTTACACCAGTGACAAATATTTTCTCGTGGTACAAGATTACCTTCTTCAGTATTTAGAGCTCATAAAATTTGAAGGATACGACTCCAAAGCTCAGGCTTAAGGCTAAACGAAATTTATATTTACATGGAACGGGGTCTCTTAAGTTTACAGTAATAGGAAATTGAGAAATAAGTATAAATTATTCGAATTTAAGATGATAAGAAGGGAATTTACAAAATTAGTTGGCTATTTTAAATTGCTTATAAAGTAATCCTTGCTCAGGCGATCGATAAGGATTTAAAGGCTGTACAATTGAAAGGCTATACATAGGGTAGCTTTTATCAACTATCAACTCTTATGGTCATGCTTGGCTATTGGATGTTATTCTTGGCTCATACAAAGCACTTACTTATGTCCTGTAGATTGACGTGTAACAGCTCCTTCCTGTAGACTTGTGGGATGTGAATTCGAGACCCAGCCGTGATTAGTTGGTCATGTACTATCTAGCCATCTCGTTCCTAGAAATGTATTTTCTCTTTATATTTCGACCCTTCACCTATGACTATTATTGGTTGTTTTAAAGTAACGTATTCTTGGTCAAAACCTTTTTATTTATTTTAACCAATAGAGACTCGGATTACTGACTGATATTGATTGATTAAAATCGCAAAGATGTCCCTTTCTGTACCACTAATCCACGTTTGCCGTCAACAAAGAAAGAGAGCGAGATATCATTTTCCGAATTTAAGATGGCTTCAGTGAACTTTTACCCAGCGCTTCATAATTTTTATGGTTTTCGGCCGGACCAGAGCCCGCTCGATAAAACTCGTTTTTATTGGCAAAGTTCTTGCACACTAAACTGCTCTGGTAACATTAACTCTAAGTTACCTACAGAGATTATTAGATCCCTATAGCATTGCTCGCTGCAATGCAAAACCGTCAGATCTTCAATATTCACAATCCCATTCCAATTAGCCATAATGCTGTACTCCGCTTCTTTCGTATAGAAACCCAATCTCAAACTAACAATATGCATTCATAAGATTTCATCACGAGAAAAATTAATTAAATTTATGTCGAAAACAACTTTATAATCATATGAAAGTTGAGATGAGATAGAACTTGAGCCCTTGAGGTGACAACTGAGATGAGCTTGAGTATAGACAAATGTAAAGGATTAAAAAGTTATAATACCTTCTATTATCCGTCTTCATTGGTTTCTGCAAACCATCTTCTGTTGGCGAGCGCTTTCGAAACAGGTATTCGGCCAAGAAGATGGACAATGTCCGAAAGCTCTGGCCAACAGATGATGGTTTGCAGAAACCAATGAAGACGGATAATAGAAGGTATGATAGTTCTATATTCATTGGTAGTGAAAATAACCTTTTAGATTAAAAAGTTGTTATTTTAACAGACAATTGGTAACATGATGTGACTTTTGATCAATATCAACAAATCTTAACCGATCCTTTAAATTTTTTTATATAATATTTGTTAAAAAAAAAAAAAAA
>KZ807975.1:231667-244959 GCA_000696205.2 Oncopeltus fasciatus
GTGAACTTAGGGACAGGACGTCCTCTCTCATCTTCATGATAGCCCTGAAGATGGCTTACAATGTAAGCCGAAACGTTGGCAGATAATCCTTTATTAAAAAATACATTTTTTAAATTTGTGTTTTTTGGATCTACCTTGACCGAACCCCAACTAAAATCATCTTAGAATAATATCTACGGTCAACAAACTCTCCTTTTTAAACTAGCACTTTTCGAATGTGTTAACAGAGGACATGTAACCTACATGTCGCTGTTTCCCCTCGGCACAGGAGTTCGATTCGGAACTCGGACCTACCCATTTGTGTCTGCCTTTGATGCTGAATATTGTACTTCAATATGTAATATTTTCTCTTTTCTTTCAAATGGTATCACCCCAATTCATGATTTACTTTTATAAACTTTTATGTCTATGTTCATTTGGAAGTGCCTCAATCGAATTTCTTCTGCTTTTATTATAATCCGTACTGTGAAAACCGCGGGCTTTATTTTCTGCTGGTTAATTAAGATAGATTAGATTTATTTATTTCGTATATTCCTCCTAGATTTGGTCTCTATATTCCAAAGTATATAGATTTGACCTTGAAGGAGCTGCTAAGTATAGTAGTAGTAGTAAATCATTGAAGGGCAATCAACTTCTAGGTTATTACGCCCAATAAATACCCTTTAATACGTTTACTATAAATTAATTAATAAAAGACAGGAATCAGGATTATTTCGACCACTATAACAACCTAAATTAATGGATTTTTTATTTATTTCAATATTATTATATATTTAATAAATTATATATAATATATAAATTATTATTAACTAAAATAATAAATAATATCTCATTCTTTAATTTAGATTTTCCAGGCTATACCTGCTTTTTTAAGAAAGTTTAACAGCCCATCCACTGTAGAGGGGTTGTTCCCAAGACACTCCGCCATATTTCTTCCAATGCCTTCCCTAGTGAAGTAATTCTGATAAACTGGGCAAACCTCTATGATGTGCTGGATTGTTAGGTGAATATATATCTTTACATCACACAATTTCTTTTCACTCGGTCCTCAATTTTCTACATTTCAATACATTTCTATTTTATAAAAAATATTTTCAAATTACAGTACATACACCTACTGATAGCATCTTGGGGTTTTACTCCCTTCCCATCTACAATTTTTTTTATTCTCGAAGTCTTCATCATATCTCGTCATTCATTATTTGAAATTGATTAAGTTTATCAATATTCCTGTAATTTTGTATTTGTTTAAAGTGAATTCAGCATACGATTAATATAAACTATTTAAAAGACATTTTTAATTGAGTTCAAAACTTTAAGGAGACAGTAGCTTGTCTGAAGAAGATTTCTACCCAGTATTTTCTATGCAACATCAAGTCTCATTTTCCATAGTTTGGTATTATATTAATTTAACTATATATATAATGGATGCAGGAAATGAGAAGAAAAAGGGGTCTTAAACGCAAAATATAAAAATTTCAATAAAGAGTTATTTGAAAATAATGCATGAGAATGAAAGGGGCAATGATTAATTCTTAATTAGCTCGAGGTGTTATATTCTTAAATCTATTTCATTCCACTTGAATGTGAGCAGTAGGAAATAGTAATAAAAAAAAATGTATTTAGAAAAAACTTTCTTCTATTAATCATGTTATACTTGCTGGTAAAAAAAAAAAAAAGTATAAGTAGATTAATAATAAGGTGTATGTATAAAATGTTGAATGGAAATTACCTCAGTCCGACCAAATGCCCACTCAGTGTCAACATTGTCACGTACTGCTTGGTATGTGTTGGACATTGTTGCGACTAACATGTTTAATATTATTGTGACGCTCAGCACCATGAAAACTAAAAATATTCATACTATTAAAAAACATAAAAGAGGCATATGAAAAGTATGAAATATGTGCTAAATTCGTGTAGCTTGACACAAATGAGAGCTTACAGATCCAAGAGTGTTAAAATTTAAAATAACTTTGAAGCGAAAGGTCCAAAACCTTAAAATATGTATTTAAATTTGAGTCCCTGAAGAGGCATCCCAAAAATAGAAACTAGTTGAGTAATAAATGTGTTTCGAAAGTTATTATTCTTTTTTTTTAAATTACCATTACAGTTTTTAATTAAAATTTATATATATAATTTAAAGCTAAGCTTTTATGTACGAATAAAGAATAACATTTTAATTTTAAATTTTACATTGGAAATAATGTAAAATCATGTAATTTGAGAATTCTAACATGTTTATAAATTCCTATACTTCGTCATTATTATTAGACATCTGATGATTCTATTCTCATTTACTTTTTCAAGCCCTTTTCTCAAAAAACAAATGTAATGGATTATTAATCGATTCTGTTTTCTTTGTGCTCTATGACCACTGAAAATTAAGAAAATGACTTGATCAAGGTTTTATGGTTACCTTCATTTCTCATTTGTGCTATTTTCCTTATTAACAAAAATTAGTTGTAGTTATTAAGTGTTATTTAGTTATTCGTTATTAAGTTATTTTAGTGACATACAATTTTTTATTCGTTTTAATAAAAATTCCCCATGAGAGAAAACTCTACAAATTGTAAGTTTCAGTCATTTATGAACCCTAATATATAATTTTGCTAAATTACGTAATTTTTCAATGATAACTTTTACCTCATAAGTTTCAATACGTATCACTGAACATTATATCCTTAATAGTTAAGACGAAGTTTCATTTGAAGTCGAAGGAAGTTAAACCCACCCTTGGCATTTTGATTTTCTCTTTAATGTGTTTATTCTCTAATATTCAATTTTAATACTGCATTATTTTTGTCACAAAATCTGAAATTTTTGTAAGTTAATATGTATAAGTAACATGTCTCAGAAATAAGTGGTCCTTTCGTGTAGGTGATACTATATCCCTAGAGAAAAAAAAAATCAAATTCTCAATGGCATTGAAAAAAAATTAAGATTTGTGCTTTTTTCTATTATCCACAGCTTTTTACACAGTAAAGCTCATATAACTAAGTTAAGTCTACATTAAAAAAAGAGTGAGTGTAAACAATAAGATAACATGTCTTCTGATTGCAACGATTTAGATCTGACAAATAGGGAAATAGGAGTGACACAATGATGAAAATTTAATTTTTATATTTCTAAAAATTTACTAAAATTCGAAACAGATCTTAATCTTCAATAGGTTTTAAATATCCCGGAATTCAAGAAGAGCTTATAGAGTGATAAACTTGACTTTGGCACTGGACAATTCAAAGTGTAAGATGAAAAAATGTACTTCAAAAACAGCTAGGACATCTACGGCTACAAGCCAAATTAGTCATCCTCGACAAAGACATTGTTAGATGCATTAATCTACCATCAGAAGAAGTATCCTTTTATAAGGAATCTTTACAAAGTCCAGACACTCTTAGCTGGGTTTTTAAAAAGGTCTAAAGTTCTTAAAAAGTAGGAAGACACTTTTCCGGTGTTTTTATTTAAATAATTAAGGCAAATATAAACAATAGTGAATCTGACAGGTTCCTTAATTTAAAACTTAAATTTAATTTATATTGACATATATATTGACAATATAACATCTTATATTTTAAACTAAATTTATTAAATGAAAAAGGTCCTATGAACTCACCTGCAAAGACCAAATATCCAACAGCTTCGGTAAAAAGGTGCTCGTTTATTTCATCTTCCTCTCCCACTTTTATTGGTTCGATTACTACATCTGCCACTTCGTATGACGACATCCCAAATATTCCCCAGAACAGGGTCTGTACATAGACTTATAAGCCAATACTTAGATGCTAAAGTATATTAATATACTATTGATTATTTGCTATTTTTCAATTTATATTTTATTTATATATCATATATAGATTGGGTTCCTTTTGATTCAAAATAAAATTCAGAAATTATTCATTTATTCAATTATTCATTCAAATCTCTTGCTGAATTTTCAGAATAAAGCATATGCCTCTCATTGTCTCATTGTGATTATATCCCCTTCATTAGGAGGCCTTAATGAACAAAACAATCTTTATATGTGTAGGAGTCCCTTCAAATACCAAGGACTGATGATAGAGGACTCCAAAATTCCAAACATCAACTTGTTTCGCTATTGCTTTGACCAAGTTTCGGGGTCAATAGGCTTGGGCTTTAATGCCGTAACGATTAGCGGTGTAGCCGTTGATAAATAAACATCTCTACGAGGAAAGAATTATCAGGGAATTGGTAGCTGAAGAATTAAAAACAGATTTGTAAACAGAAATTTTTAAAATTAAAAAAAAAAAAATAAATTTTCTTCAATTTTTGGCCTTCATCAGGGCAAATGGGAATGGGGAGAGAGAAAATCCGGCTCTCCAGTACCTAAATCATGACTAATGATCCGTCATAAGCATCTCTACTTAACAAGAAATGTGAAGTTTCGCTGAGATAAGTCAGAGGGATCACACATAAAACAGTAAGCAAATGATTATAGTTTATTTACAGCGAGTTTATGGTGTTGAATACGGGAGGGGGGGGGGGCATGTATCTCGCTAACACAGCGGTTCAGTGCTGTATTGCGTGACACCAGGTCGGAGGCCCAAGCACAGCGGATTTTCCCCTCAATTAGTGTCATGCCATGGGTGGTAATATTACCATCAAGTCATAACCAACTGCCACCAAGCCCCAGCACGACACCGGCTCATATTTGTAAGGAACATTCAAAATTTTCGTTGAATGAGCAATGAACTCTTTTAGGAGTCGGCCACGGCCAAAACACCTTTGTCAGTATGACACAATATCAAAGAGACAAATGTACAGCAACACACGTACCAATTCAAGGAGAAGCATTGTCACTCACCACCTCATTCTCATCGATGTCATCAAAGTAGAGCTAAACGATTTTGACTTTCAGGTGAGAAACCCTTTTAGAGTAAATAGGTCCTCTGGAATCTCGAGCCCACAAACAACACGTATGTGCTGTACAACATGACCTTTCTCTGCTATTGTAAGATACAAATGGAGAAGCTTCAAACTCGCTGGGACTCTGTTCAATGTCACAAAGGCTATGGGGATCGATAAGTCAATTGTGGAGTGACAAATCTCACAGTATGTTAGAAGACCCGTAGCCCACCTGCATTCTGTGCATTGTGCCAATGCACGAAAAAAAAAATACCCTGCCAATTACATAGGCTGCGAAAACTAAACTCAACGCCACTAGTTCAAAGATCCACCACCTTCTACATTAAGAAAAAAGTTGTTCTGGAGTAACCGAAGTCTCGCACACCTGCTATCTCTCAACCTTCAGCATCCAATGACCTCGAAACCATGCTCCAGTCCATCTCCTTTTCTGATTGAATCCTCCCCTTTCGAGATCCATTTCTGTCCTCCTTTGGAATGCAGTTCGTAGGATGTTCAACCTGCTATATCTCGTATCGTGCAACAAAAACTAGTTGTTTTAGAAAATCTCAGTTGCTCTAGACAAATCCCTCTGGTCAGTCACAAGGAGGTTTCTCAAGAAGCGGGCAAATGGTTTCTGAACCTCTTCTGATAAAGAAAACTTTTAGCTTAGCATCCCAAAGAAACATTCTCTTCTCATCCATATACTGGTAATTTGTCAAATAGCACAAAAGCTGAGGAGCCTCTGGACATACCGTCACCTTCGTCCTTGCTTATAAAGACTGCAACCTCTTCTAAGGCCAGTATAATATTAATCATCTGCCTAAGCACCCGGCAATGACCTAATAACTTATAATACTCCAAAATCTTTCCGGAGAAATAATCATATTCCTGACCTACCTCTATAATTGTGTTCTTTGAATTATTCATTTTCCGAAAAATGGAAATTCCACAATCATCCTGTTCACAAAACCTGGTAAATTTATCCATAAACTACCGCCTGACCAATTATCATTAATTTTATCAATTAAATTGCCCAAAATCTTCGAGAAAGTTCTTTTAAATGGCAGGCAATTAAATCTTATTTAGATGCATTTTCAGTATGCTTCTTTTCCATTCTCTCTCGATTTTTTTTTCATATAAATTTCATGGTTTCATAGTACATAGAAATTACTATGTACATCGCGACATAATAACTATTCGCATTAACAATACATTACATCTCACCATGACCTATTGCTAAGAAATTCTTCATCTTGAAAATATCTTCCCGCTTCTAAAAACATCTCCCTGGCGTTATGGCCAAAGGTTGACAAAAAAAAAAAGTTTTTTTAATACGAACGATGCTTATTATAAATTCCTTAAATTCCCCCTCCCCCTATTTTCCTTTCTATTTACTAGCTGGCTGTTGGAGGTTCTCAATCAAGGGTGGGAGAAATAATTAAGGAGTGAACTGTGAAGGTTACTGAACCCTTCTCAATTATTTCACCCACCTGTTGTCCCCCCTATTCGTTAGTATGGCTTTTGATTCAAGCATTCTACTGTCCAGTAGGTGTTTCGCATTGTTGATTTCATCTCTTCTTCCCTTGAGCGAAAATAATATTGTCCTGGTGCATTCTAAGACGACACTAAAGCATTTGACTGAGTGTGACAATGGTCTATTATGAAAAATCCATATTCCCAAGCACGTAATTCTTAACTTTTACCTTTTCAACCTTTTTTTTTAAAGGTCACGCAAGGGTCAGATTACTCCGATCACTACCTTGTGAAAGCGGGAGTTCCACAGGGCAGTGTGCTCGGACCTATCCTTTTCATCCATTACACTGCAGCCATTCCCACCCATCCAAATACTCTTCTGGCCTTCTTTACTGATAAAAAAAAGTGATACTTTCTTCCTACCTTCCTAAAATTGCTTTCTTTACCTTACAAAAAACACCTTGATGCTATTCAGCAGTGGTGAGGTAAATGGAGAATCAAAACAAATGATTCCAAATATGTCCAAGTTAATTTCCAACAACGGAAAGCGTCTCCGCACATTGCTGTGGTTAATAGAATTTTACCTCTAACTGACTCCACCTTGACTCACAACTTACTTGAGGCGAACATATGAAACTCAAAAGGCAAGAACCCAACAGACCCTACGTCAAACAGACTTGGAACTCAAAGACTCAAACAGACTTATACAAAATAAACATTGAATTGACGTTCACAGGAAGCAATAGAAAAGAATCTGACTCTCTACGGCAAAGAACTCTGTTAATCCTTACAATCCTAAGAATAACACCAAATGCTTCATATTATGACTCCTACTCTACTCTTTTTCGCGATCTCAATATCCAATAAGACCTTAAGAAAGGAACCTTGTTTGCATTATTTGAAAAATGTTTTGAACCGATAGTGTAAAATTTAATTTCACAATTAACCATTGGAATAATTTATTTACAGTTGAAATTGGATCAAGTAAAAGGGGGCCTTAAAGTAGGACTAAAATTCATAATCGTGATAAATTCGCTGTTATTGGATATACGTTAAGGATTATGAAAGGTGTAAAGTGAAATTTTCTATGGTTTATGTATATTCTACAACATTTTTACTATTCTATAACATTTTACATTTTATTATTCTATAACATTTTTACGAAGAAGAGGGTGAGGCTCGCCTGTCTTTCTTCCTGGCCCGTCTAGGTTAGAGGTTTTTTTTACGCTTATTGTTCATTCCGGCTTGTAAATAAAATTTTGCCATTTTTTCTAATTATTTATTCATCTTAAATAAAACATGGGAAATCTATTTAGTTTATGCACGTCCAGTGGCGAGGACTTTTTTTCTAATCTATTTAGTTAAATATTTTAAATTAATCTTTAAAGTCAATTCTCAATGGCACATAAGTGGATTATTAGAAAAACTTCATATTTTCCCTTAGAAAAACTGATATATATATANCTTCAGGGCAGTGTGTGTGATAGAGGGAGAGATTCTCATACTTTAGAGTAACAGAGTCACGACTTAGTTACTGTAACGATTTGGATATTGATTTAGTACTGTAAAGATATATATATTGAACATAGTTTATTAAATACAAGAAATGCTAAGGAATAGGATAATAAAACTTTACTACCTCAGCCGAGACTCAAACCCAGGTTTCCTGCTTTCCGGGCAGTTATTTTTTTATTCTATTCCTTGGATTTCTTGTATAAAATTAACGTGGGATTAAATACTACAACTAAAATCAGTACTTAAAAAAAAAGAAAGAAATATAAGAAAAAAAAACGAGTGTCTAACAAATAGCCAACATTGTTAGCTCCTTCAAGCACAAGACGATATATTCGTCTTACTTGGGGGTTTAGACTCGGAGTAAAGTACGGGGTCTAGAAGAAATTATCTAGCTAGCCTCGGTGGTGTAATGGTAAGCATAAATGCCCGTAATCCCGGGTTCGAGTCTCAGTTGAGGTAGTAAGGGTTTTTGATTCTATTTCCTTGTATAAAATTAATGTGGGATAAAATATCACAACTAAAATCAATATTTATAATAAGGAAAGAAATTATCATATAAATGCAATGAAAAGTTATCTTAAATATGGATTGAAGATTTTATACTTATACTTAAATACATTTAAAAAGACTTTTGGCTAAAAAAATTCAATGTAATGAATTTTTGCTAATTAAAAAATTAAGTAAATTTAAATTCACCTGGAGTAAGTTGAATTACCCATAAATGATAGCACTGTGTAATTAAATGCTAAAATCGGAGTATTTACTTTATAACAATAATATTTTTTTAATTAATCATTAATAAATAACACGAATTTTTCAAATAAAAGGAATTATTGTATTAAAAAAAAGCATTACTTTCCAGATCCGTATGAAAATTGTGTTTGTTTTTTTAAATCGTAAATGGTTTTGTATTAAATTATCATATTGCTCTAATAAAAATGAATAAATACTAAAACGTCTATTTAAAACCACTTAAGTAATTTTGTTGGAAAACAAATTTGTTACAGGACATTATCAAAGAATCGTATAATTTCATTCTTAAAAAAAATACATAATTTTCTTCTAAAAACCTAATATTTTGGACAAAAAACAAAGTTAATGCCGTTTAAGTGAGTTTTTATAAGTTTATATTATAAAGAATTCTCCAACTTTCTTAGGCACCCTCCCCTTGTTTAGTAAGTAGTTAATGTTATTTGTAGTTGAATTTCAATTTCAAATTAGTTACTAAATGTACTAAATTACATCTAGAAACGCCACACTTTACTTATTGAATAAAGTCCACGCGTTTTAAGGATCCAATTTCTTTCTTTTGAAATTTCTTCATTTTTATTAAAATATTGAGTATTAAAATGGAATATTTCAAAACATATGAACTTAAAGTGTGGAACATGTAATTTGTACTTAATGAATAAGAAGTACCCAGAACATGATATGCACTATACAGTTTGAATAGGAAAGCCATTATTAGTATTATATAAATAATTATAGAGAAAAATTACAAATTTTAGGATCATAGCTTTTGCATAACACTCTGGTTTTAAAAAATAAATAAACAGACAGTGCTTTAAATTTAAAAGATATTGCTTCCTATGCCTCTGATTTTCTCTCTTCCCTACAGTTTTGAGAGCATTGCCTTTATTTACAGCTATAATTTGTTTTATAATTCCAGCATATGAATCAAATTTTTATCTCTCAGTCATTATTATTCTAAACCTCTTGCCTGCTTGCTGAATTTGCTTTCCAGTTTGCCTTGAATTTTTTTTATTCTTTCTAATGAATGGGGCCGGCTATACCAGATTGTAAGCATTTCATCCCTTTTGAGATCATACTTTTGCTAATTGTCAAATGGCACAGTTAATTGTTAATTAACACAATATGTTAAAGCAATTAGTATATATCAAGTCATTATAAAATCTCTTCAACTGCCAAATAAATGCATATGGTCATTTCGTTAGCGCCCCTGATATAATTCTTTAGTTACAATCCCATGCTGAAGAAGGCAAGCTTTTCTCATTCTTCATAAATGGGAACACTTCTCATTGAAGCTGGGACTCGGTGGTAGTTCACTCAGAAAGTGAGGGATAATATAGAGTAGAAGGGAATAGTGAAGAACCACTCCCTTTATCTTTTTGTAGACGAAGCAAAAGATTCAACCTTACCAGGGGGGATTCCGGAGCCCGCTGGAGAGCTTGATTCAGACAAAAGTTGAAGGAAATTCGTTTCTAGAAGTAATCTGCTCTGGTGAAGTGGTTTAAGATAAAAGTTGGTAGGGGACAAGGGGTGGGTGGAGGGGTGGTCCCGGCACTTAGTCAACAATTCGACTTCCTCCCCACTGAAGACTCGACTTGCTTCCATCAGCTTTTATCGGAGACAAGGGAGATTAATTTTTTAAAGATTAAATAGTCTAAATGTATCCTTACAAAAGTGCTGACTCGCTCCCTTCCTACAAGTTAATATATATTTGTTAAATTTGAATAATTAGCGCTATCTAATTATAATTTAGATATATTATAGTTAAATAAGAAACTAATTTGAAAACAATGTTTTTATTGTTGCCAACGCTTTGGCCTAAATTCAGGCCTTCTTCAGGGCAGTGTGTGTGATAGAGGGAGAGATTCTCATACTTTAGAGTAACAGAGTCACGACTTAGTTACTGTAACGATTTGGATATTGATTTAGTACTGTAAAGTAGAAGACTTTCTCCCTCCATCATCCCCCTTGCCCCGAAGAAGGCCTGAAATTTAGGCCGAAGCTTTGGCAGTAATAAAAACATTTTTGTTTACAAACAATAGCTTCTATTTATTCAAATACTAAGACCGAATCCCCGACCAATCCTGCTTCATAAAGTTTTGGCGGTCAACTAACTATCTCCTAATCGGTATATCTTTTTTTTCTTTCAAGTTCACGATCTTTAATTTTGCGATCTAAAAGAAATAAAATAAACTTAAAAGCGAGTTAGCCAAAGGAATTCGTCCCTAAGAAAACTTTTATCTACAAGTGAAAGCTTGCCAAGTGCCGTCGGTGTTTAGAATAGAAAAACTACCTAAATATAAACCTACTATTAGTTGTAGATGAACCTCCCTCCATGACCCAGTGGTTGAAAAGAAGGATTAAAAATTTATGATAGTAATCCAGGTAAACATTTGGGGGAAAAGTACTTATACATATCTTTAATGTTTACAAATTCATTATATGTCTCATAAAAAATCTCATTAAACCATAAAATGCTAAGGTTGGGTGAATACATAATTAAAAATGCATTACTTTTATGATAAATTCTAGTTACTTTCCATTAATTATATTATTTTGTATAAATCAATATAGCACTAATTGTTACTTAAAATTAAACAACAAAGGGTAAATTATTGAGAGACTGTAGAACAATTTGGGCAATTTTGAGCAGAGATTATTGAATAATCCTGTAAGCCTCCTATAGAGTGGGCCTCCATGAAGGCTGCATACATTTATTGCCCTCAAGCATAAATAGAATCCTTAATAGCATGGATTAAACTTATTTCCATTAATAGTAAATTACAAAGAGAATTTCCCAATCAGGCAATCAATTTTATGAGCTGGCCTACTGGAAGATGGCTACTCTCAAGTCACTTATTGAACCCTTTGTACCCTAAAGCTAATACTCTGAAATCAAGTGAGGTTCAGACAACAACTTTGTGCAACCACAAAACCTAAATAGATTTTCAACATGTATAGCATATTGGAAGAAAAAAATAGTGGGGTTAAGACTACAGGGAGAAATTATAAGGTTCAAAAACTACTTTGTATCTTTTTTATAAAATAAAACTATTTAATCATATGCTTCTTTCCTTCAAGTCAACTTTCGAAATTCGGAACAAGTTTTTTAGTGTGAGAAACAACTAAAAATTCATTATATATTTGTTTCGAAAATTCATCATTTAGTAAAACTATTCTTTTCTTTTTTTAATAATAAGCCACAGCTTCAAATAATTCGGCTTCCTTAACCGAAATAAATATATTTATTTTTCATTTCATTTCACATTTTAGATAAATTAAAATAGTTAATGGTAATTATATTTAAGAAAAATAAGTTTAAATATTAACTACATAAATAAAAAAAAAAACAAAAAAAAAACAGTATAATCTAGCTTAAGTGGCGCTGGCGAGCTGCTTTTATATCTCCGTGGAACTGGCAAGGCAGGTCTAGAAGATTCTAATAGAGAACCCTACTTTCCTTCTCTGATGTTAGGAAACAAATGGTACCCTTCAGTTGGTCCTTTCCCGTACAGACCCGGTCCTAACGTACCTACTTCCCTAGTCTTTAACAGTTATTCATACTCTTAACGGCGATAAACTGCAATGTTCATCATTTTCCAAATAAAAGAAAAATCTAGAAACATGAAGTGAACTTACCAAGAAAGAATAGGAATTTCTGAGAATGCCTACGTTCATTATAAGGTCGTGTGAAAAAAAAAAAAAAAATTAACAAACAGGAATGCAATACAACAGTGCAATCTTAACCCTTCCAGACGTATAGCTTTTACATGGTAATCGCCACTTAACGCTTATGTGAAATATGAACAATAGTGAGGCTTCCACTTCAACGAAGGATCTCATCAAATAATATTTAAAAAAAAAAAATGAAAAAAAGAAACTTTGATGCTGACAAAATACCAGCAGAGGAATCCTGGAGTAGCCACTTTACCCAACATGCTTCCATTTCACGTCTTCTAAGTGCCATGGGTGAAGGCCTAGAGAATTTTTTTTAAATCCTATCATTGTGCGATCCAGATAATTTGTATTCTTTAGGGAAACACTACTGGATTAGTTAATGACAGAATATCTTTTAATTAACTAAATTTATATAATTGAATTTAAGAATATTAATGGGTGATGATTAATTATTGAAAATAAAAGATTTATTATTTTCTACTTATTAGACTACCCAAAAATCAGACTAACTATTGGAGTGAGTGAGTCAATAATGAGTGTCTTAGACATGTTTTCGTCAATCAATTAAGTAAGTTAATTTTACATTTTAAGGTATGGTTCTTTATTTGCGATACATAAGTTGTTGGTAAATTACAAATAAATCCTATAACATTAAGTATATACATTAGATAAGTGTAAAAGATATTTTTCATTTTCTTTCTTTAGTTTAGTAAGTCTACGTTTCTCAGTTACCCATTTTCATACTCTTGTAGCACCTCAAATGGATGAACATTTAAAAAAAAAAATATTTCTCAAGCGCGTACCGTTCCTCTAGATGTTTTAATGAATGTTTTTCATATAGTTTTTATATAGTATTATATCATATCAGATCTAAGAAGTTTATTTTATTTTTTGGTTTTATATAATGTTTTGTATTTTTGGTTTGTTTTTAGTATTTTGTTTTGATCCGAATTTTTCTTTTAATTAGCAACAAAATTAAAATATACTGAATGGTATATATATATATAAAT
>KZ807975.1:265507-276524 GCA_000696205.2 Oncopeltus fasciatus
CAGTATGTAATTACTAAAATAAATAAAAAGATATTATTATTATATTATATATAATATCCAACTAACTAAATGACATATAAAATTTTAAAATCCCTATATTTATTGTTAGGTTTTTTAAATAGCGAAATAAATTTCTTGCTATAGCACATCATGTATTTCTATATCTGTTTATTTACTAGAGAATATTGGGTTATATTTGTATGGACGTAATTATCACCCTTTAACAACTAAGAACGAATTAAATTTTTTTTGTATTTTTAGTTATTTTGATAATATAGAAGAAGAAATGCCTTTATCTAATGAAATTCGCTGTCATTCAGAGATTACAGACTAATACTCTGTGCCTAATAAATTATTAATTACACTTAAGGATTTTTAATCAGCTTTTAGAATATCCTTTCACACAGCCCGATTATCAACCTTTTAGAGTTACTTAAAAAATAATATGAAAAGCGGGTCCTTAGTAATATTTAATTTCACAACTGTGGAACGAATATGGAACCGGCTTAAGACGACGAAATACATAAATTATTATTATGAACAATACTTGGGATTATATGTTTAACATTACATCAAAAAATGATTAGGAAATGCAAATGAAAAATAGTCATTTATCACATTTTAAGATTATTTTCATACTTAACTTGTTCTTCAAATTTTACACCTATAAACTTTTTCTAAACACGAATGGTAACGAAGATATAACGATTACAAACATTGGTCTCTCTTTAACCCCGAATTAAGTTAAAAGAGAATCTAAAGGGTTATTATCACTACCAATGAATATAGAACCATCATACCTTCTGTGATCCGTCTTCAATGGTTTCTGCTTCCAGAAGATGGTTTGCAGAAACCAATGAAGACGGAGAATAGAAGGTATGATAAAAGAGAATTCATTAGAAAGTATTCAACGCAAAGATTATGTTTCATATTTGATTTATTTAGCTCGCTCGATACTTTTAAATTACATTTAAAAATATTTTATACATTTATGTGCGTTTTACTTCCAAATTTTAATTGAAAACAAACGTTAAAAATTTACAATTTAGTATCATTAGGTTACGTATAATAATCGTAAATATAATTTTGATGCTGACATATCTTCTATTTGGTATTCGTGTCAACATACACACAAGCACAACTAGAGAAAAAATTCACGTGTGAGTTCGTGTGTGTATATATGTATATAGCAAATAAAAGTAGGTGGGAGAAAGAGTGTAGTGAACACGAAAATAAAAAAAAATTACAACGAGTAAAATTTTCGGGAAGATTTTACTCATAGAAATTTTTTCTTTTTGTGTGTACACCACTCTCTTTCACCTACCTCTTTTTATTTGCTTTACATACCGCAACCGCGAGTGTTTCATTTTATGTGTATATATATATTAACCGCATCCTTAATATAGAGGCATGATAGCTGACTCACATTTCACGGACTACAAATGAGTACAGTAAACTATTTACAAAAAAGCAGTCCAGCTGATTAGTAGCAGACTCCNTATATATATATATACATACATAGACAAAACCATATTTTCAGCTTCTCCAATAAGCTTCACATTATATTGTGTTGTTGAAAAGGATTAAGTTTTTGATCTTTATCAATTTTCATCACGACTCAACATGTAGTCAAATTTATTTAAAGATTTGACAAATTGTACTCTTGAGAGTGATTACATTTGATAAAGATTTTTGGGATGAGTTGGTTTTTGACTAAGCAATAGATGGACAGACTCAAAATGGAATCAAGCGGCTTTCAGTTGCGTAAAGAACTTGCCTCGAAATGGCCGCATTCATGTGAGATTTGAGCCCCATTTTTGCTAGATAGTAAGTATAGGCTGGTTACGATGGCCCTTGAGATAGGAAATACGAATTTATATTTGACGTCTAGAAAAGATGTTTGTAGCTAAGCCAGATAGATATTTCTTCAGCAGGAGTTTGGTTTATCTACTTGGCTGCGACCTATAGACGTTGTACCGTTCCCCGGGCAACAAATAAAATAAGTCAACAGGCTTACCGATGTAGGGGAAATACAAGAGAAGAGCGGAGTAAATATTTACAAGTATTTACTGTTTAGTGTCCTCGCTCTTCTATTTATTCCTCTACATGCTCTACCACCGTAAATTATTTATTTGTGGAAGGGTTATAAGTGAACGTTCAACTGAGATATTAACTTTAATTTTAAATAATTTTTTAAACTTTATAAACTTAAAAAAAAATCAGTAATAAGAAAATGACATTAAATATTATTAATAAATCATACCATATTGTCCATTATTAATATAGCATTCTATTACTAATAGAGCATATCCCAGCACTTTATACTCCATAATTGAGACACAAAATCGAGTATGTCAAATTCACGTTTTTGGCTAAATCTTGAAAAGTCTGTCAACCTGTAATCTAAAGGTTGGATCTACTGGAGCTTTTTGGATCTACCTTGACTGAACCGCTACTAAAATAATCTAATTGTAATCTAAAGAGTTTTTATCATGTTCTAAAGATGGATATTAATAACAGTAAATGATCAATATTTAATTTAAACGGCGGAAACAATGAGTCGGGGAGGGGGGGGGGTGCTACATCCTTAAATCTTTTCCTTTGTAAGATTCTTTACGAAATTTGGTAAATATTTAATTACGTTTTTGGTAAATATGAAAATTACGTTTTACATTTTATAATGGAATACAAACTGACGCTCTACAAAACTTTAGTACGACCAACGTAGGGTAAGACTTTACTAAAAACATACGGTGTAGAAATCTGTGGTGCCCGCTAAGCCTTCCATCATCCAAAGAATCCAGTCATTGCAAAACCCTCAGAATAATTGCTAATGCTCCCTATTACGTATCCAATTCATTCCTTCACTACGATTTTAATATTCCTTTCGTCCAAGGCTTCATTTCTTCCCGCTTCACCCTTTTCCACAGCAAACTGCCATACCATCCTAATCCACTAGCACAAACCATGTCTTCCAACTCCAACCCCTACAACCCTCCCCGTCGACTCAAACGAAGGTGGCCTCATAACCTCCCAGGAACATAGTGTATTCTATACACATTTTCGTTACTCCATTGAATAAGAATATTTTACGATTATAAATTTTGGTCTCCCATTAAACACCCTTCCCCCTTCACTCATCCAATTTTAACCTAAAATAAATATTAATTTAGTTGTGGTATATTATTCCACGTAAATTTTAAACAATTAATGCGAGGGAATAGAATAAAAAAATCTATCTGTCCCAGCCAGGACTCGAACCTGGATCTTCTGCTTTCCGGGCACGAATGCTAACCATTCGGTCTCGGTTGTGTAATGGTTAGCATTCGTACCCGGATAGCAGGAGATCCAGGTTTGAGTCCTGGCTGGGATATAGATTTTTTTATTCTATTTCCTCGCATTAATTGTTTAGAACCCAAAATAAATGATCTTATAGATTTACAATAAAAAACCTAAATACCGAATGTGATATCTACATAAAGAAAAAAAAAATTATAAATAAGAAGGCTTATTACAAAGTTTGAAACTACATACTTAAATATCTTTCTTGATTTGCTTTTATTGTTTATTTTTTTTTCAGAAATATTATACCTACACACCTATTTTATTTAATTATTTATCAAATATTTGAATGCTGTTCAAAGTTTTATATTATTATTTACCTTCTGCACATTCGGGTGGGCAACAAATTCTTTTTGCTTGAAGTCTACTGCCATTATCAGCCTGGGGAATAGTGCCAATTTACTTGCCTGGAACCCTTTCCGTTCGGAGAGAATAATTTCTGTTTCGTCTACACTCCTGCATTCTGCTGTAAATAAAAAGTTAAATTAAAAGGATTAGCTTAGCGATTTCTTCATTTTTTTTTTTTTAAGCAAATGCATCACAAGATGTGTGCATTCGAAAGGTTGTCAGCTCCTCTGTTACGTCCTCAAGAGTTGTAGTCATTCTGTTTAGGATATTCTAAATATCAAGACTCAAAGGTGATATTTAATAAAATACCTATTAAATAATAAAATTAACGGTAGGATTTATCTGAACCAAGCCTCTTTAATTTTTAATATAAAATAAACTGTTCTCCCCAGCAAGAAAAAAAAAAAAAACTTTCGCTATTAATATACTGTTTATATCTTTGACATGGAATCTCAAAAGGTAGAGATAATATATCAGATTTAAGAGTAAAAAGCTACTGATAAATTATTTAATGGAGGGTACGATCCCAAAGGCCCACTCTCTTATCAGATAAGAGCCACTCACTTTGCCGATGATATCACTGAGGCTATTAAAGCTTTGAAGAACAACAAAGGTCCCTGCTAAGACGACGTTACAAATAGAATCCTCTTACCCTTAGGTTGTAAATACAATGATACCACCTCCGATGAGCAATATGAGGCTGGCAGAACCCCTAAGAGAAAGGGATGTAAGTTAAAATTGAGATAAAAAGGAACTTGGCTAACTGCCCGAACTGGAGAGGCATAACCTTAATCCGAACAGACCTTGTATTCCGAATATTCTGTGCAGAGTCATACTCAACTTGAAGAAAGTTAAAGAGATGGGCGCCAGGGTAGCTCAGGGGATCCGTACGGGTCTCGCAATCCTGACGTTGCGGATTCAAATCCCGTTCAGGTCAATCTTTCATCTATAAATAAAAGCTTGTCCTGAGCCATGGAGGTTTAGGATGAGATGGTAAACTGTAGATAGCTCCTCCCTCCTTGACCTCTAAGTCGTTGAATGGGAGGCTAACACCAATAAAAAAAAATTATAAAAATAAAAAATAAAAAGATCAAGAGAGAGAAGTGGGATTCATTGTTCGTCCAATATGGACCAGTCAGACAGAAGAATTACATTTCACACCTTATATGTTCAATTCTCACTTGAATCATTCAGTTTAAACCCACGAATTTATCGCAATACTGAAAACCACCTTGACTAGATAATCTGTTGTTTTATTGACAGGGAATAATAAAAAGAGAATAAATAAAGAAATCTATTTATTTAAATGTCACTTGTGAGGCAATTCATCAAGAGAAAAAGTACAGGGTATATATTTTATTATCTTGTTACCTATCAAAATTTCAATTTATTTCTTAACATGGATAACTATAAAAAATATGTCATTTATGTTATTTATGGTTGCATTCGTTTATATTACTGTCTTTTTCTGTGATGTCTTATTCATTCATTACATATAAACAATATTTTTCTTAATATAAAGTGACATAATAATAGAGTTTTTTAATTCAAGATTGTTAGCTGTCTTTATATATAACGTCTAGAAAAGATGTTTGTAGCTAAGCCAGATAGATATTTCTTCAGCAGGAGTTTGGTTTATCTACTTGGCTGCGACCTATAGACGTTGTACCGTTCCCCGGGCAACAAATNCATGATGCTAATGCCACAAGTACACAGGTGAAGCCAAACGGGTTTGCAATGAAAAGTGAAAAGTATTTTTAATAATCCAAAGTGTTTTAATTTAACAGAATGTAATAAATAAATAAAAGTTAAAAAAAAAAAAATCCAAAGGTATTATATACTATGTTTAACTTTTGTAGAATTAACTAAAAATAATTTGCAATTATTAAACAATTGTTACAGATGCGCATGATTCGGAGAGTCAGGGTAGCTCACTGGATCCATTCTTGTCTCGCAATCATGGCGCTGTGGGTTCAAATTCCGTTCTGGGCAAGCTTTTATTGATAAATAATTGGATGGGAACCTGTATATAGGGAAGGGTCCCTCTCTAAGACCCTAAGTAGTAGAAAGGGAGGTTAACACTTATTAAAAAAAAAAAATCTATTCTATTGCGTCACAAGTGTAGAAATCTTTTGATGATTTTTATTATGTATTTACCGTTTCTTCTTCCGGGTTGGACCGTGTCAAATTGTTGTTATTTGCCGAGCTTTCGCACATCATGTGATGGCTTCTTCAGGGCTAAAAAGGGAATGTTCATTTCAATTTCATTCCCTTTTCAGCCCTGAAGAAGCCATCACATGATGTGCGAAAGCTCGGCAAATAACAATTTGACACGGTCCAAGCCGGAAGAAGAAACGGTAAATACATCTGACGACCGTCGAAGCCTACGTGAACAACAGATTTTTATTATGTTGAGTCAAGTACACATGAATATTTTAAATGATTATCAGACATGTCCTGTGACTATTTATTGTCGTCTGATAGCTCTAGTTCTTTTTTTCAAAAGTAGCTCTGTGGTCAAGCAATCAAGAATTGATTTTCTTTGTAATTAATACTCTAAATTCAGCAGGAGATATACTAATGAACATCCGCTCTCTCTCAGCCACCCAAATACACACACTCACATATGTAATTTAGTTCTAACGGCGAAATTTGGTACTCTTTAAAGTTTTATTCAAGTGCTTTCAAGAAAAATTTGCATCTTTATAAATGCCTGCCTAAGTTGGGATTCGAACCCACAGCAACAGGTTTATGATGGTCAAATGATCATTTTTGCTAAGCTCGGACCCCGGTGCTAATAACGCCTAAGAAGATTTTCATTATTACAGTAATTCATGAGGAGATCCATAGTACTGTGGAACTAAGGCACAGTATGTGAAGGACACTGCTAGTCCATGAGGTGTATATACGACGAACTGCCACATGTTCGCTGTTGGCCAACATTCTAACCTTACCGATTAGGTCGACGGCAAAGAGCCTCACGGCCTCAGCGAGGTCCTCGTACTGCCTGAGATATATGACGTCAAAGTCCCCGCAGTCCTTCAGCTCCCGCGAGAGGAGGAAGGCTGTTAGGAAGGGATCCTCCGACGTCTGGCATATGTAAGCAGGGTTACTGATCGCCCTGTAGATGTGCAGTTTTCCCGTCGAGAGTGTCAGCGGATCCTGGGTTTTAAACAGTACTCTGAAACATTCATTTTGGATGGAATGAATTCCTAACCATTTTATGTTCTATTATGGATCTTTCGAAATAATAATGATATAACTGTAAAATATCATGAAAAAGACTTTATTTTTGAATTGGTGACTCAAAAATGCATTTACTTATGACTTTACAACTACTAATTTGTGTATATATTACTTTTGCAAAAATGGATTTCTTATGAACAAAATGTAGCTTTAATAATCAATTAAGAAACGTCTAGTAAATGCAAGAAATGCACAGGAAGCCAGAAAAAAACCTTACTATATCAGCCGGGAATTGAACCTGGGTCTCCTACTCTCCGCATGCTAGACCTCTACACCACCGAGGCAGCTTCGATTATCTCTCTAATTCCCAGCACATTCTAGTCAATGCATTTTGGATCCCGCCGACACAATTGCGTCACTTTACTCTTGAACAGTTTTGTCAATATTCATTCAAAGTAATAATATTAACACACACACATACCCACACACGCACGAACGCACGCACGCACGCACGCACGCATGCAACGAAATGTGTGACGAAAAACTCAATAAAACTCTTCAAGATAATTTAGTCTACAAAAATAACTAAGGATACTTATAAATGTATTATTTTATTTCAGTAGCTGTAATAAACAAATAGATGAAATTGAAATGATTTTAAACAAATGATTCAACTTAAAGGAATCGAGTATGCTGCTGAAGGGAAGTTTTCATATTTTGTTATATTATGTTTAAAATGAAAAGTAGTGTAAGTAAATTTAATAAGTGGAAATATAATGTAAATAGACCAAGAGGTTAAGTACATCTTCTTTTNAAAATAGATTTTCTATGAACAATAATTTAGCTTTAATGATCAACTGAGAAACGTCTAGTAAATGCAAGAAATGCACAGGAAGCCAGAAAAAAACCTTACTACCTCAGCCGGGAATTGAACCTGGGTCTCCTACTCTCTGCACGCTAGACCTCTACACCTCTGAGGCAGCTTCGGTAATCTCTCTAATTCCACTTTACTCTTGAACAGTTTTGTCAATATTCATTCATAGTAATAATATTAACACACACACATACCCACACACACACGCATGCACGCACGCACGAACGTACGCAACGAAATGTGTGACGGAAAACTCAATAAAACTCTTCAAGATAATTTAGTCTACAAAAATAACTAAGGATACTTATAAATGTATTATTTTATTTCAATAGCTGTAATAAACAAATAAATGAAATTGAAATGATTTGAAACAAATGATTCAACTTAAAGGAATCGAGTATGCTGCTGAAGGGAAGTTTTCATATTTTGTTATATTATGTTTAAAATGAAAAGTAGTGTAAGTAAATTTAATAAGTGGAAACATAATGTAAATAGACCAAGAGGTGAAGTACATCTTCCTTTTTCTTAATTTACATACATAAAACTAATTTTATTATAAAAAAAAATTATGAGGATTTTTATCTAAAAAAGGAAAGTTTGTCATTTCACTTATATTGTTTCAAATTGCCGTCACTAATCAGATGTAGATCAAAACGAAAAATTTAGCCTTATCATTTGACAAGGCATTTTGAAATAACAGTTAATTTGACTCGAAATCCGTAGTACGGCATTTATCGTTTCGAGAAAATTCGATTGTTTCATCAACGAAAGCACCAACACGACCATCATCAGATTGTTTCATCGCTTTATGGTGCACCGACTTCAGTTTTCGTAAATGAAACTATCTCGTCATCCAGCTGTCAAATGCAAAAAGAAAGGTTGAATTCGCCATTGAGCAATATCTGATCAATAAGGGTTGGGGGATTACCTGCTAATTCACATTGAAATTACCTTCAGTTTAATCCCAACTAATGGTAAAGTTGGATGGCGGGCATTACGGCGAGTTAGTCGAATAGACAATGTTTTCTAGTAATTTACATATAGTGATTTTCTTAGATGGATATGTCAAAAACTATTTCGGATTTAGGGGGTTAGAGTTTTTATTATTTTTTACATAAAATATGTAAATAAGTTTTGTGTACATAAATTTTGAATAAGCACAACTATTGTTTTTCATCTCAGTGTACAATAATTTCTAAGGTTTTACAAAATATATTTCAGAGATTTAACAAAACAATAAAACACAAGGTTGATTTCTTTGTAGGAATTTACCTCCACAAATACGTAACCCATGCATGGTGAATTTTCATACGATTTTAGGTATCTAAATAATATGGAAAAAGGAAAAGTTTAGCTGAATTAAAAAAATATTAATATAATACTGGAGGAACCTAAATTCATCATTCATTAATACTGACAAAATTACATTTAAGTGTAAATAATAAAACGGCGTTGCTAAGGGAAAAATCGAACCGGTAGGAGTTGTTTTCGGAAAATAATATATTTTTATTTACATAAAATATTTGATATTAGTATTAAAGTTGAGTAACTACAATATTTATATAAAATTATATAACTACAATACAGCCTCACTTTCTACCACTTATGGCCATAAAGGAGGGGCTATCTTCAAGTTGCCATCTAAACATCCATGGCTCAAAACAAGCTTCTACTTATCGATAAATGCTGGGCGGTATTTAAATGGCAGCGCCAGGGTTGTGAGACCCTAACGAATCCCCTGGGTCACCCTAACCACCCCCTTTTTGTCTTTGATGGAATAATCATGGTTAATGATGAAATTCTGATCTTCTCCCTGGAAAAAAAAATCTATCAATTTTGCAATGTTTAATTAATTTTTTTCATGCATATTAATTTTACTTTTCACTATATTAAAGTAATAGCAGCGAACCTCCCAAAGCAGCTCAAACTAAACAGATAAACCATCTTTCAGGACTCCAATAAAAGTTAATGACTAATTTGAACTTAAAGAATGAAGATTTGAAAGAGAGAATAGCCACAGAGATATAAAACTTTTAACCTTATTGATCTTTATCATACCTTTTGTAATCCGTCTACAATGGTTTCTGCAAACCATCTTCTGTTGGCGAGCGCCTTTCGGACATTGTCCATCTTCTCGGCCTAATACATGTGTTCACTGTCACTGTCTGTATTAACAGGGATAGTGAACACATGTATTCGGCCACTAGGATGGACAATGTCCGAAAGCGCTCGCCAACATAAGATGATTTGCAGAAACCAATGAAGTCGGATTTTACAGAAGGTATGATAGTTCTATATTCATCGGTAGTTATAATAACCCTTTAGATTATTGATCATTCATTAATTTCTCATTATTCGCTTTTAAATCCTTAAAGAAANCGGTACAGGAGTACGAGCGGCACAGCTGAGCGAGTGTCGTGTTCCACTGTGGCTTCTGAAAGATTGATGGCTCAGGCCGCTTCTCTAAGCATCATAACTCTTAGCCAGGAATTTGCGGGATATATCTAACTTTGAAGGAGATTTTAATGTTTAATTCTGGCTCGAGCTCAAGGGGGACGCGTCTTACTTGTTTCAGGGGTATACATATGAGTTGTAGTACACCCACACACACACACACACACTTAGTAGAAACTAAGTAAACTAATCAGCATCACTGGTAAGAATACTATAATTATTTTTTAAAAATGTTTTAGCCTCCCATTCAACCACTTATCATGGAAAGAGAGGTTGCCACAACATTCTAAACACCCATGGCTCAGGACAAGCTTTTACTAATTAACAAAAGATTGCCCTGGGCGGGATTTGAAACCGTAGTGCCAGAAACGGATCATCTGAGCTACCCTGGCGCCCCTTTAGAGAAGACTATATCAGTGGAGTAGGTATAGTCTTCGTCTTCTTTTGCTTCCGATTTTTATAATAGTGATGCTTTGAGCGAGGGAAGCTAAACGACTTGCACTTTAGCACATTCTGGAGGAATCTAGCTATTAACATTCTTCTCATGATGGAATTCTTCCTAGATTTTCTCCAATCCCACCAAGTGACCATCCTAATGAATCAAATATGTGCCTGTGAGTGTGTGTGCTAACGTAACGCAGACAACAATGCTTTTTTCTTATGAAATTTATCATGAGGATTTTAAATGCCAAAAGAGATTCTCAGTTCATCATAAGACGTGCGAATTACCTAAAATATCAAATGAGAGTAAAAAAAAAAAAAAAAAAAAAAAAAAAAAAAAAAAAAAAAAAAAAAAAAAAAAAAAAAAAAAAA
>KZ807975.1:280003-291110 GCA_000696205.2 Oncopeltus fasciatus
GTGTCTCATATATATAATTTAATAGCAAGCGTAATGTTTATCGTTGAGTAGTAATATTTAGTTTGGGATAACGAAGCTTAACACAAAATTGATTATTGATAAACGGCATATTTTAGGAGTTACGCAGGGAATTTGAACAATTTGGAGTGGGGTTATCCATATTGGAAGCATCAAGTAGGATACTGAGAAAATCGCTTAGTTCACGCAGCTCCTGCGTGACGGACTTTATAAAAGTTAGAATGAAGCATTTGATAAGTCAAACAAAACTTGAGAAGAAAATTTAAAATCAAATGTTTACTAAAAGTTACGATCATTTCCAAAAGTGACATAATTAAAACTGTCTAGAAAAGGTATTTCTGAACTATATATATGAAATATATTTTTGTTTCTAATATATATCCATCTCTGGCGGTTTTACCATGTAATATATTTTAAGAATTCTAGAGACTTTTATCTAGAGCTTTTTTTTTTTTGTAGTTTTTTATTGATATTGTAATTCTCATGTACTGAATAATATAGAAGGCATCGCATCACGTTTGTTTCCCGCCATACGATTGTACTTTGTGAGTTAAGACAGAGTCATGAGAAGGGAGTATTCTGAGTTTATGTTTATGAGTACTAAGTCTTATTTTAGGGGGGCCAGGCTAGCTCAGGGGATCCGTACGGGTCTCGCAATACTGACGCCGCGGGTTCAAATCTTGCCCAGGTCAATCTTTTATTTATAATAGCTTGTTCTGAGCCATGGGTGTTTAAAATGGGGTGGCTACCGGAAGATAGTCCCTCCCTCCAATGACCCTAAGTGGTTGCATGGGAGGATAACACAGCCAAAAAAAAAAAAAATTCTTATTTTATCTCTCGAATCTTCCTTTATTTATTTACCAACATTTGATAGATAAAATTTGAACAAAGCCTTTAGGAAGAACGGCCATTTTAGCCGGGTTTATTTTAATATTTTTTCCCCTCTCATGTTCACTTGGATAATAAATCTGCTGATTTCCTGACACTTGATGTACAGAAACTTTATCCAAAGGTAATTCTTGTAATGTTGGATCTAATGATTAATGTTGGAAATTTGATCTTGCACATAAACCTGAAGGCCAAGCGCTGGATTTGAACACATGTGTACATGTAACAAAGATTTAAAATAGTTATAGCTTTTTACATTTTTTCCCAAGTGGTCTTTTTTTTTTTATTCGGATAGCAACATATCTTTTTCTTTGTGGAAAAAGCTCGCTAGGAAATTGATAGAGGTGACTTTTGGTGATAAAATAAAAATTATCACGTGAGACAAGGGTGGCGCCATTTCGGGAATGGCCATTTCCTTCAAGGGTAGAAGAGGGTTTCGATCGAAAGCAGGCCATGCTCTGGCAGCAGTTATATTAGAAGAATGAAAGGGGGGAGGGGTGTGCTATTGGCAAGTGAGAGCTCTATATATTTCCCTCGTTCACATATATATGTACCTGTGCCTTGTGGCATACATTGCCGGGCCAGGCACGTGCGAGCGTTCCATCTTGGGCGCCAGAGGCTCGCCGACAGGGCCCGGATATACAGCAGTACTTAGCCGCAGGCTTGTCTCAGCTACGCCCGTCTACTTTCTTACAATCATATCGCTCATACGTTCAATTACAAGAACACGGCGGCCCTCCACCCTTCGTATCGGCTATGCCACTGCTCTCACGTCTGACTCGGCACTAATCCCTTTTCTTTAGCTAGTCTCCGTTCAATTTTGCTGCTTTAAAAGCCTAATGCTAAGATTAGGTCACACAAGAAACTGTTGTCAGGTAGGACTTTTTATGTGATTTCAAGAAAGAAAAAAAAAGACAATACCTTTAAGACGAGGAAAAATTTTCTGTAATTTAAATATAAATATAAATCTATAGATTTTTTTATGCACAACTTTATACATGTTCATACATGTAGAAAGTATACTGGAAAGGATTCCTTATAAATACAATTTCTATGAGAGAATGTATTATATATTATTATTAGACGATTTTAGTTGGGGTTCGGTCAAGGTAGAACCAAAAAAATACAAATTTAAAAAGTGTATTTTTTTAAAAAGATTATCTGCCAACGTTTCGGCTCACATTGTAACCCATCTTCCATGACTGAATGTGTTCATGGAAATGTGAACTTAGGGACAGGACGTCCAAATCAAGTTTTGCATCTTCATTATAGCCCTGAAGATAGCTTACAATGTAAGCCGAAACGTTGGCAGATAATCTTTAAAAAAAAAATACACTTTTTTTAAATTTGTATTTTTTTTGGCTCTACCTTGACCGAACCCCAACTAAAATCATCTAATAATAATATCTACGGTCAAAAAACTCCATATGATCAAATATTTAGTGTGTCCACTCACAATACAAGTACTATANAAAAGTGAATTTTTTTAAAAAGATTATCTGCCAACGTTTCGGCTCACATGTATGCCATCTTCCATGACTGAATGTGAACATGGAAATGTGAACTTAGGGACAGGACGGCCTCTCTCGTCTTCATGATAGCCCTGAAGATGGCTTGTAGTGTAGGCCAAAACGTTGGCAGATAATCTTTTTAAAAAATACACTTTTTAAATTTGTATTTTTTTGGTTCTATCTTGACTGAACCCTAACTAAAATCATCTAATAAGAATATCTACGGTCAAAAAACTCTCCTTTTGATTATATATTAATAGCTGTTCAAATAAATTTTTGATTAAAGTGGATGTTTCTTAAACATTAAACTTAATTTCATTTACTGATGTTGAAATAGAAAAAGAAAAAAAATGCACTTTTGAAACATAAACAACAGAGGAATTACGAAATGTGAAACTAAAAGTGGAGAGAGTTTCCAAAAGAGAAGGTAATTTAAATGTAAAAATCTCTAGGATAAACCAATGCTCAGTAAAAATTATTAGCATTACTTATAAATACTTGATATATCAATGTTTGAGCAATGTTTTCATTTATAGATGTTTTTCCGTTATCAATAACGGAGAAATAACGCCTCATCTCTATAAAGCATTATCTATCATTCATAACTTGAATGATAGATAATATAATAATATCATAATTACTTGAACTTGATGGTACAGATCTCTCAGCTTTCTACTGCATATTGTTGGTGGTCCATGAGAATATATGTAGGTGGAAACAGGCCTACATATTTAATCTAAGGACTTTATAATCTTTTAAACAATAGCATAAGGATTCATTCTGTTATGACTTTTTAGAATTCATGACACTAATTCTGAAATGCAATCACTTCTGACAATTGAATAGATAGCTGCAATTTAACAAACTCTTTACAATTTTTTTAAATTTAAATATTGCTGTACTGTAATGTTGTAATAATATATTTTAGGTGTGTTACAGCACTGATTTGTTCTTTCAATTTATTTCTAATATTTTTCCGCAAAGTAATCAATTGAGATTATTGAGATTCCTTAAGGAGTCCATATTTTCGTCAAGTGACTGTTGAATATGTTAGTATTGTTTTTTTAAATTTAATTTTGAAAAACATATTGTTTTACTGTTATAAAGCAGCAGGCTCGTGTGTTTCACTTTGTACAGTAACTCGACTTATATGAGATTTAGTGTGTGTCTATTCTGCGAGGACTTGACAAGTATTATGAGTAACTCAATGAAGGAAAGTATACAAATATTTGGATCGAATGTATTGAATAGCAAAAGACACTTTTAACTATCATTCCTTCTATTATCCGTCTTCATTGGTATCTGCAAACCATCTTCTGTTGGCTTTTGAGCACTTTCGGACATTTTCCATCTTCGAGGCCGAATACATGTCCGCTAGACAGTGAACACGACCTCACCGACATACAAACAACCATGACATTGCTACATAAACAGCAGAAGGGGCTGGAGATGGACATTTTAGAAAATATGGAAATTTACAAAACAAGGACCACAGACAATAACATTATTAACGAACAACTTAACGCACGATCTGACACCATATTCAGACCTCTACTGTTACTACCTACTGTTACTACTGGTAAAACGAACACACAAACGTAAACGAACAGACAACCAACTAACCGACAACAACGCAAAAAGACATAAGACAGCATAATCCATAGTCAGACACTATCAAGCACAAACACATTTACAAAAAAACGTTTGTAGTCAAACTCGCGTTTGACAGACCTTATCGCCGACAAAGCGACCGTTACAGCTAAACGACTCATACCTGATGCATTCGACCAACCCACAGAATACAAACGCAGTAGAATACAGACAGTGACAGTGAGCACATGTATTCGGCCTCGATGATGAACAATGTCCGAAAGCGCTCGCCAACAGGAGATGGTTTGCAGAAACCAATGAAGACGGATAATAGAAGGTTTATTAGTTCTATATTCATTGGTAGTGACAATAACCCTTTAGATTATTTAAAAGACACTTTTGATTGGCACCAACCGCTTCTCCTTTCGATTGGATTTCAGAGTTTTATTAAAGTGAAATAAGTAATACAATATAGATTGATAAGTTTCAAATTGAGTATTTGGACGTTTGAAAAGACCACTTTTAAAAACTGTTAATAAAATGACTAGACGATAGGGTAGGAAACAAGTCCTGAGGTATAGACTTATCTCAGTTGAATAATGGGCAGAAAAAAGATGATCTATTGGCATTGGATAAATCGGTGAGTGTTGATAGTAGATAATATCTAGAGGAAATGGTTAGGTAAGATTGTCTGCACTGACTGGCATTCCTCCTTGCAGAAGCACCTCGGCGGGTGAGGCAGGGGTATCCTGTGGCCCCGGTCCAGGAGCATGCTGATGACATCGTAGTGGCCAGACTCCGCGGCCAGGATGAGCGGCGTGAGTGTCTCGGGGAACTCGGCCGAGCCGGAGATGGCCATGTACTCGAGAGACGGGTCGACGGCCTGGAGGCGGTCCAAGAGGAGGCGGAGGATGACGGGCCTGCCGTCCCTGATGGCGAACAGGTGGGTGTCGCCCGCCTCGATCCTCGGGTCCGCGAGCAAGTACTCCGTCATCTCCTCGTCCCCTCGCTCCACGGCGATGTGTAACGCCGACACTCCCTGCGAAAACAGACTTACTGGATCAGTGATCGAACAATATCAGTATTGTAAAGTTTTTTCCGGGTTGGAGTGTGTAAAGTTTTTGATGGTTGCCGAGCTTTCTCACATCCTGTGATGGCTTCTTCAGGACTGAATCGAAGAATGAATCATTCTCAATGATGATGGCTCTCAAAAAGCCATCACAGGATGTACGAAAGCTCGGCAACCATCATAAACTTTACACGGTCCAACCCGGAAAAAACTTTACATACATCTGATGACTGTGGAAGCCAACGTGAATATCAGTATTGTTAGATTTTTTTTCTTTGTTGGAGTTCGGTCAAGGTAGATAGAAAAAAAGATACAAATTTTAAAAAATGTGTATTTTTTAAATTATCTGCCAACGTTTCGGCTTACATTGTAAGCCATCTTCAGGGCTGTTGAAATACAATGTCATAAAAATAAAAAATAAAATAAAAACAAAAAAATTAAATATATAGAATTGTCATAACTAAATGTAATGATATCAAAAGTATGAATGTAGTAAACTACGTAGAAAAATTCAAAATAAAAAAAAATTACCAGAGGAATGTAATTAACTACAACTACCTCTCATGAAGACGAGTGAGGACCCCATTTTCATGACTGAGAAATGTTTTTGAGATGGACAATGTGAGTAGTGGAAAGGTGGATGGACAACGTGGGTTGTACTTCAAAAGCACACACACACACACACACACACTCACATGTACTCCACGTGAATATTTATGTTTACTTATAAATATCTATGTTTAGAATATAATGTTAGGCATAAATAATTAAATCAAATTATTAAATTAAATCATAATTAAAGGAATAAAATATTTTTATCTTGCAATATTTTATTTATATTTATTCATATGTAGCATCCAACAAATAATTTGTACCTAGAAATTCATTTTACGTGATTTGGATATGTATCCACATTAGTTTATTAATAAATTAGACTTCGTAGGGTGTATTTTTCTATTTTTTTTTAAAATTGTAATCAAGTCAATATTTTTTATAACAATTATTTACATATTATATTCTGTTAAAAATAAATAAATCAAAAAATATTTTGATTACAATGAATAATAATTTTAAAAAATGACATTAATGAAAGTCTCATGAGGAGAGGAGGTGACCAGTGACACCACACTCAAAAGTCATATTAANAGGGAGAGAGGTGGAGTAGCTCTTTTTATTAAGGATGTCTACTCTGCAAGAATTTTAGAATGCCCAACATATGTTATCAACCACCCAGAATATTTATTTATGGAAATAAGTGTTGGGACAAATAAATTTTTAGTTGGAGTTATTTACTATCTGCCAAAAGCAGAGTACCTTAGTGAGGTTGAAAATATATTAGAAAAATATTCGGTGGACTACCAGAATGTTATATTAGTTGGCGATCTGAATATAAACCTTACATTGACAAATTTTAATTCTACACAGCTTAAAACTTTTCTTACTTTATTTAACCTGTATATACTGCCTTTTAATAGTACTAATCACACTCATACTTGTACAATAGATATGGAAACTTGGATTGAACATATATTAGTGTCAGATGTTAGTAAAGTCTTATTATTTATTATTTTATTTATTAATTAGTTGTATTCAACTTAAGGAGTATAAATATTGTCTGTAAGAGAGGACTCATCGACCTTAGGCAATAAAATCTCTCTCTCTCTCTCTCTCTCTCTCTCTCTATATATATATATATATATATATATATATATATATTTATTTATATATAATATATAAACATTGGATTTAACAATATAACAAGTTGTCCTTGGTGTATGGAAGGCGAATCAGGAGATCCAATTGACTATTGGTAGTTAGCTCAGAGAGGGAGAGAGATGGATAGATAGGGAGTGAGATAGAGAGAGAGAGTGAGAGAGAGAGAGAGATAGAGAGAGAGAGAGAGAGAGAGAAAGGTATTCATGTGATACATTTATCTGCTTGTACTACTGTTTAGCCACGGAAGGAATTGTATTGTTCCCTTTTCGAATTCCCAAAAAGAAGAAATCTGCAGCACCTGCGAGAAAGCTCTAATATTGAAAACCTTAATTAGATTTTATAAAAGAAATGCAAGGGAACAGAATAAAAAAAATCTTACTACCTCAGCAGGGACTTGCACCCGGCTCTTCTGCTCCATTAGTGGATCTCCTGCACCGTTAACATATAACGAATATGTCGTATGTTAGCTCCTTGAAACATAAGATGATATATTCTTACTCGGGGGCTTAGACTCCCAGTGGAGTGCGGGGAGTGGAGTGAATTATCTGCCTGGCCTCGGTGGTGTTAAGGTAGCATGCTTGCCCGTAAAGCAGGAGACCCGGGTTCGAGTCTCGGCTTAAGTAGTAAGATTTTTTTATTCTATTCCCGTGCATTTATAGTATAAAAATAATATGGGACTAAGTACCACAACTAATACAGTATTTAAACTTGATTAGATTTATTTTTCTGTAAAGTAGGTAGGTAATTTAGAAAGTGGTTTTCGCCTTTGAGTAAATTTAATTTGACTTTTAATTAGACAGATAGTGAAGTATGTTGTCTTAAAATTTGTTGTTTTACATTTTTTCTTAAATCGGTAATTTATAAAAGTAAAATAATCTCAAATTTAGGAGAAGAAATATTAGTTTTTGAGCTTTATTGTATTATTGAAAGGGCAAGTTTTGGCAGGTCTATCCGTGCAAAAGACATATACAAATTTGAGTGTACGTATTAACAGTGCCACTTCATACGTACAGCCACACATACATGTACGTAACCGAATTTACCGATAGTAAGTCACTGTGTCGAGTGTGCGTAACAGCGTTAATACGCTATTCTCTGCAGTACTTTAGCGTGCTGTAGTGTGTGCCAAAAAATGATTAGCCTTACCTGATGGTTGGTACAGTTAATGTTGAAATCTGGTCTTCTCTCCAAAAAATCTTGTACTTTGGAGAGGTTTCCTGAAGCGACCAGTTCGTGGAAGTGTTTTTCTTCGTCAAGAAGTACTGGTAGGAAGATGCTTGGGCGTTTCAATTTCTGCAGATCATAAAAAAAAAATTATCATTAGCAAACGTTGAAGCTAATGTATAACGAACTATAGAGTTTTAAGTTCCGCAAAAAAGGTCAGTCTTAAAATTAATTGGAAATGGTTTAAATATACGATAATGTCTTATATGTTTGCTTCTTTGTGAAATTTCCTTACATTATTTTCACCTATTTTCTTCTACTTCTTGATCTCCTTCATATAAGTTAATTTCTTTCTCACAATAATAATACATGGGGGTGGTAAATATACATATACCTTATTTACATAAATGTTAAATACCCATTTATTTTACACAATAACCATATTATTATGGTGATTGTGTAAAATAAATGGATAAATGGAATTTTTACCAGGCCAATTTATAGCATTTATTTTTTTTATTATATTATTTTAATAAAAACCCTTCAAAAAATTCTAAATTAACGCAACTCAAGAAATGTTTTTATTTTTATATTTTTGTTCTTGATTAAAATTATTAAGGATCTGAGGTAAAGGGGGTTATAATGGATGAATAAAAGTTAAAGTCTTAATATCTTTATTTTAGCGTTACGAAATTATAGTACGTAATAGGGACAAAATTTAATTTTGTAACTATTATATTCTGCCCTGAATAAGTGATTCCATCTACGGAGCTCAGTCACCTTTTCATGAATACCCCTGCCTTGGCAACTGTAGGTTGCATTAAAATGTATACTAAGTGCGAACTGTATGATATTATTTGATAACCCTAAAGTTTTCTGAAATTATTTTAATAAATATTTTCTTTGAAGCAGTGTTTTTGTCTTCACACTGAATCTTTTATACAGAAGGTTTATGAATATCTGTAAAACTGGCTCTAGGTTTTTAATCTGCGAAGTATATTATATATTTGGGTAGACATTAGTAGAGGGTAGATCTCTTAAGAAAATAATTCTGTTGTCGTCAAGAAGATCTGGTCACTTTGCCGCATATACGTATATATACGTGGGGGAGGGGGTATACGTTAGCTGACCCCCTGAACTTCCTGTAATCCCAATGGGCGAGGGGTAGTTTGGGGGTGAGCGCTCGCAAATCCCCCGACTTGAGATTCTGGACAGGTATGAGGACTCCCTGATGCACGGCTCATCCCTACATGTCCAACTCTGCCAAACTACAATGTTTAAATAACTTACCCCTCGAACACCCTCACTCACAGTACTCTGTACTTCTTGATTAATATTAATAACTTAGTTATAGATTTTAGATTTGTTATTTTTACACTTTGAAATATGTACATATCTTAAAAGAATCCCTACGAATATCACACACATAAACGCGCGCACGAGCACAGAGGCTTCTGTGAAATTATGAACATTTTCGGCACAGGAATTAACTCCTAATTTCTCAAATTCGATTTAGTTGTTTTGCAGAGAACTCACTACATTAAGAAACCATTTTAAATTATTCTTGATGCTTTTAGCAAAACATAAATAACATAGGTCCAATTTTTCTCAAAAACGAATTCAGTTTTTCTAATTTGAAATTAAGTGGAATATACAACACTTTATTGTAAAAACTTATAAATTTTGTCCACCAGATCATTAAATTACAGAAATACATAGACACACATGTCCAAAAAATGGACAAATAATGGACACACATTCCAAAAAATGTAGGTGACTCACTTCTTGAAGAGAGAATTCTCTAGTTCACTCAATTCTAGGGCACTAGGACGCAATCTTGCTCTCAAATGTCTCGCAGCAGCTTATTTTAAATGTGCGAAAACAAATGACAGTCAGTCAGCATCGACCATAATGCTGGTCAAGGTTAGAATCCTGATTTTCCTCAGATCTTAATTACATTTTTATTGCTGTCCCAAGTACTAAAGAAAGAGTACGACTTACCACCTGTTATTTCCGCAGAAATTGAATAATTTTGCCTTTTTATTACATAAAAGTATTAAAACGTGTTCTGCAACATGTTGCAACTATAATATAATTTCAAATGTAGATATGAATTTAATAAATTAAAATTAAAATATTTTTTCTGACTCCCGAAATGATTCAAATTGATAGTGATATGTGGGATTACTTTACATCAATTATCATGATTTGAATGTCAGCGAGTGGCCCTTTGCCAATCGAGAGTCTAATAAAAAGCTAGCAATATCAGCTCCTTCTAGTATAAGACGATATATTCGTCATACTTGGTGGTCAGACTCGTAGTGAAGTGAAGTGCGGGGAACTATAAATTATTCTCATCTCTCTTGGTGGTGTAGTTGGTTAGCGCACCCACCCGGAAAGTGGAGGACCCGGGTTCGATTCCCGACTGAGGTAGTGAGATTCTTCCTAGCTCCCTGTAAGATTCAAATAAATAATGAAATGTGGGATTACTTTACGACAACTGTCATCATGATTTAAAATGAAATATGTTAACTCCATAAATGAAGATCGAAAGCACTCAGCGAAAAAGTATGAAAACCACCAAAGTGGGACGGAATACAATGTACGTATTGTAAAGACTGGTTCTTGGGAAGGCGGTCTTATGATGAAGTAACGGTTCCTGCACTGGTGTGACTGAGTAGCAGTTACTCCCGACTCACGTCCTTGAAAGTGAACCCTCCAAGAGGGGTTGAACTCACCACCTCCGAGAATGGTACCCTGCCGAAGGAGGGTTGCTGCATGAAGGTGGGGGGCAGAACTGGAGGAGGTGGCGGAGGGATGGGGGGTGGTGGGGGAGGTGGGACTCCTTCCCCTTCTCCCCTCAAAGTCCTGGTAGTCCTGCGTGTGTCCTCAGCTACCCCGCTCCTGTAGGAACACATATATAAAAACATTATTTTCTAACATGCTGTAGCACTCTCAAGTGTAATATTAAAAATAATGAAAAATCAATGCAATGTTTTTTTACAAATTTTCGCTATATCCACTACTAAATGATTTTAATGGTATTATATTTTTTCAATTAAAAAAAAATATAAAACAATTTTAAATTTTGTTTAATTAACTTGCTTAAAAAATTACAATTATATCAGAAAAATAATAATTTCGAAGGAAT
>KZ807976.1:36092-47683 GCA_000696205.2 Oncopeltus fasciatus
TATATATATAAAATCTTGAACGGACCTTACAATAATTGTCGCTTATTATGGTAGACATTTAAGAGTGTAATAAGGAGTGTTGTGCGCTTCGCCCACTATTCCCTTCCTAACATTCCAGAGTCTGTTTTAACCTCACATTTTGCACTTATTGCTCTCTCCGATATTTAAGATGAAATGAGTCACATTTTTATTTATTTATGTCTATCTTTAATGGAGCATGGGGAATTTGTTTAGTTTATTTAGCTCCTAAGTTATAAACTTTTATATTATTGCTTTCAAACATCCCATATTAGGAAGTATTGAGTTATTACCACCCTCCTTATTAAGATCAAGATTATTCCTTTTTAGGATTATTATTTTACGAAACAGGGGAAATCTGCTTTTATTACGGCGCTCCTTCTCGGACATATTTCAGTCGCCCTATTCTATTTATGGGAAATAAGCTGTCGATTATCGCCAGGTAAGCCAGGCCCTGCTGAATGGCTGGGCTAAGTGTCTGAGAAAGGTATGTGGAGAAGCCCGCTGTGCGGCTAGCCGAGCGTAAAAGTTAAACCCTGCTCTGGGACTGTTACAATAGGCTGAGGCCGCACTCACATACAATGGGGTTTAATGAAACATATGCCCTCCCCGCGGCGAGCCTAAGTCCACCGTATTCACACGGCCGGCGACAATCCCCTCTTGCACATCTCTCTCAGTCCTCACCCTCCTCTCGTCTCTTCCTCCGGTAGGCGGGTAGCCTTCACTTCCTATATAGTGATAATAATTACAGTACAAATTTCCCCCTCCACTTAGAGTTCTATCTTTCAATTTTCAGTTTTACAGAGTTTTACTGACATACGTATTTACCAAACCCTAGTTGTGGTCACAGCTGTATGATAACAGCCGTCATGAATCAAAGAATTACAAAAACATTTATGCTATTTTAATGAAATATACCTAAATTACCTCTGCATTGTTTCTATTTTAATATTTTTATGCATGTAAAATATAATAATCACAATCTTCAATTTAAAAAAATAATAACCTGTGTATGATTAGTAATAATGAATTCAACAATTCATGTCGTCATTGGAAGAATGGTAGAAAGTAATTCGAATATATTTATATACCTTAATCGGAGATATATTCAGAGTATGCTGGTATGATTAGTTTCGATGAAAGAGTAAAAATAATTTTAACGTGGTATTAAACTATGTTGTTTTTTTTTGCATACCAATTCAGTATTTGTTTCCATGACGTGAGATTTACTAATTGGTGGGAGTAACGTGTGAGTTAGTATTCACAGCAATTATGATATGACCAATTAAGTTTGTTGAGCTTACTTCAGCAAACTTACTTTTCAATTTATTAGTTAACTATCTTACTTAAGTTGACATGCCTTAAATAAAATTTAAAAAAAAAACTTATTTAACTATTCATTTAATTTTACTGATTTATTAGAAAAAAGATACAGTACAAGTTGCACATCAAGGGTGTGTTTAGCAGTCTATAGTTTTCAATGAATTGTTCAAGACTGGTTTCTTCCTGGCGTTTTATTTAAAAACATTGAAACCGATCGAATAATTCACCAAAAGGTCATTGGAAGAATGGTTTGTATTGTATTGTAGCATTTCAAATGGCAAATGGTAATTAAAAATGTTTAAGTTAAAAATTCATGAATTAACTTACCTGCTTCCCGCCTAGATTCCTCCGTCCTGGAAATAAGGACCCTATTGTTTTCATTCATATTTCCGGTTGCAAGTTTTTAATATAAAAAATAAATAGTGCATTACTCTCTGTAGCCAACCACATTAATTGCTTGTAAATTGTTTATATTTTGAAAATTTGCTTAATGGAAACTTGAGATGTAATTTTTAAATATTAATTTAATTTGTGGTTTTTAATCCCACGTAAATTTAAATCAATTCATGCAAGGGAATAGAGTCTATGCCTTGCATTAATTGACTTAAGAAGTGATTGGTTACACGATCTTTACCAATAATTAAGAGCTGAAGGAAGGCATAGTAAAAGGGGAAATATTGGTTTTCGGTTACATCTTAGATGTGCAGTTCTAACAAACCTGTTTCAATTATATGATTGAAGTAAATTAATCCAAGCACATGTGAAAAACAAATATGTAAGTGCAGGGGTCCGTTTGTTAGGAGGTGTTGAGGCCGAAACCCCCTGGAGCTGGAAGCCCGCCACCAACCTGACACCTCCCAGCAGGGGTTGGTGTGTGCTCCTTCACCCCCCGTCGCTTCCTCAGCCTGCCTAGAGAATTTCTCTTTTTTACGTACAGCTTAGCCTTTGAGTCTTATCAAAGAGGAATTTATTTTTATTTTTGGTGTCCGTTGACTATAGAGGGAAAAAAGCTTAAACAAAGATTGAAGATTTTAAATTTACACTTTCATTTCAATAGGGTAACCATTGTCTATTGTTCTACTTTTTAATTGAGTGGAACTAAGATTATATTTTAATACGTCGTTTGAAATGTCTAACACAGGTATAACACAGGTCTAAAAAAAAATCCGTTTTTTTTTTTTTTTTAGAAAGGATTGGTCGGGGATTTGGTCTTGGGATTTGAATAAATAAAAACTAAAAAGTTTTTGTTACAGCCAACGTTTCTGCCTAAATTTCGGGCCTTTGGGGTTAATAGAGGGTCTATATATATAAAAAGACTATGTCTTATTTAAAAGTTACTATAAAGAAGGAGATTCTTCCTCCATCAACCCCATTGCACTGAAAAAGTCCTGAAATTTAGTAATAATCCCATACAGTTTGTTGGTCGGCTATCTCTGGTGATATAAAAAAAAGTGGCAAATAAGTTTTCTGCTAGCCATGGTACGATGTAACTAGTTCTTATTCCATTGATAAGTAACTCGGTATTTAAATACCATAGAACTATGGAAAATAAAGATGGATTGTAGAAAGAAAGATTGTAGAAGACTTGTCCCGTTTCGTTCAGAATTTAAAACTAAGTGGTCCTCTGTGCTGTCGCCAGTCGCCGACTGCATAAAAAGCTGGCTGGCAGACTAATTGCATGTTGTTCGAATCCCGTGAGAGGAATCCCGCAAAAACACGAGGGGAGGAATATCTCTGAGTCAAGAGGCAGGCTCACTCATCAGGTAAGGTGTTTTAATTACATCGCTACATCGCTGACACCGTCGTCACTCCAGCTCGCTTCGGCCGAGGGAAAAACAAAACTGAAATAAAATAAAATAAATACATTTAAAAAAATACGTTCCTCGCACATTCAGTTTACTTTATTCGATTATCATTGCTATTCAAGGACTTCCGGCAATGAAAAGAGGAATTCGGGTATAGCTTGGAGAACTCAAGCTATTGGTTCATGATTTATTAAATATTAAATCATTAAGAAAATGTATTGGTACCTCGAAATCAAATTTTGACAATATACCTTTTAACGCTAGAAGAATACAAATAGGCTAGCAATTTTTAGTGCAAGGGAACAGAATAAAAATCTAACTGCCTGGACCTGGCTGGGACAGTTAGATTTTTTATTCTGTTCCCTTACACTAAAAATTGTTAAAATTTACATGGGATTAAATACCACAAAAAAATAATATTTAGAAAATACAAATAGGCTAGTTTCCGCCGTTCACCATGCGCTCTCAACCATACTAAAAATTTTAATATGTTACGATCGTCGTTAATAGGATTTAAAAAAAAAAATATATAATGACTTTAAATTCAATACAGGGCCGGGTAAAAAAAAAAGAAAAAGAAAGAACTTTCTGTTATAAAAGTGTTTGCATCTATTAAAATAAGGTAAATAATATCTGACTCCATTTTATTAAATACTATTCAATTTGCTTCTTTCATTCAACTTTGATTACTGGGTAAGTTTTGAGGCTATATATTTGATGAATATTCCTATAGGAAACCAAGTTCATTGAATGTTTTCCTCGTCCTAATGACGAGCGCTTTCAGTAGAGATCTCCATTCCTTGGGCTGAACATAGTCACATAAACTTTCTCTGGCACTGTCTGACTATTGGTAAATTATACGCTAATTTATTATTTATTCATTGGTTGAAATAATCCTTAAAATTGTATATATTTGATCTATGGTATAATTGGACATTTATTAAAATGAGTCTCTAATTATTTATTTATTGTTGCTTTCTGAGTATATTTGCATAATTTTAGATATTCACCTTTTGGGATTCCTTTTTGATAATGGAAGGGATATAATTTTCCCTCATTTAATTTACAATTTCTTCTTTAAAATTGTATGGTTTTCATTTGGAAATGGTATGTTGTATATAACCTATCATTCTTTTAGGAAGCATTTTGCATGCACGGTTAGCAGTGGTACTAGAAAGATTCTGCTTTCAAACTTGTTAAATATGCTTGTGTAAGTAAATACGCTTCCAAGGAGAGAACAAACATATTTCTATATTTGAATTAAAGTGTATTTTAAAATTGACTATTTTTCATTGAGCTTTACTGCAGAAAGATTTTCTGTATAAAGCGCATGCTTTATTTACCTTAATGTAAATAACGCTTGGACTGATATCTACCTGCTGTTTTAATTCCAAGACTTCATTGCCTTCAGAGGAAAAAGTTAATGATCGCTTTAAAAAAAAAAATTTTTAATCAGCAAAGACGTCTGTGGAGTCCTACTAATGCCTCACAATCCCCGAGTAAGTGAGTCCATCTAAAGACTAAAGGCATTAGTGACTCAACTCTTGAATATGCCCTCACACGATGAAAAAACTGTGTAGCCACAAGTGCCTATTACTGTTTTTGGAAAGCCCACAACTAATTTCAAACTCTTTTACTTTATTATCCAATTGAATTATTAAAGAAACTTCCTTAAACCATTTCATTATAATCTTACTTGGTAGAGTAGGTACATCCCCCGAAATAACTAAAGTTACTTAATCTTCTATGGGATGTTGGTTGACCGTTAATATTCAGTAGGAGGGTTCGGTCAAAGGTTTATTATTAAATAATAACAAATTGGTGAACCAATAAGCTTTTATTTCTGCCAAAATTTTCGGCCTGAATTCCAGGCCTTCTTCAGGGCTATGGGGGTGACGAAAGTGACTCTATCCCTCCATTACCCCCATCGCCCTGAAGAAGGCCTGAAATTCAGGGTGGAGCTTTGGAAAAAATAAAACCATATTGGTTCACTAATTTGATTTTATTTAATAATAAACCTTTATCCGGACCCCGACTATTTCCTGCTCTTAAAATGACTTAATTTTTGGATCCCCCTTGTTTAATGAGAGATAAAGAAGATCCCTAAAATTAGAGTTTCTTCTGGAACCCTGCTTAAGGATTATTATCCGAAGAAGTGCCGATGGCTTTCCAGCTTGAGCTTCTTCACCATGTTTATGGCGTTCTACGTGCCATAGACAAGACGGCCTCCCTATTCTGATGAAGATTGACAGCCGCCTACCCTCACATTGGATCACTTCTCAACAGATCTATATAATTAGTAGGAGCTTGGTTAACATTATATGCCATTGGTTTAGAAAGAATTATTGTAGGAACCGCTCTCTACAGTTAAATTCAATAGAAATTCCTTTTAAGCTGCTTTTTATATGTTGGTAAGTAGAATTTTGATTTTTTTTTCTGAGGATTCCCAGTACTTATAATATAGCATTACTTGAATGTTTTTGTAATGGTATTCCTCCATTTTGGCTCTTAGCTCCGTTTGAATTGCTGTTTGGAATGTAGATCTGTGCTTTGTAGATTCATGACTTGGGTTCGTGACATGGCGTCTTTCACACCGACTGCCCTCTGTTTAATCACATTCCGTCATGCCAGGCTGTAATTTCATTTGCACTTCTTCCCCCCACAACTGACGGACGTTTATGAAGGATTTTTAGCGAATCAGTATCTGTAATAATCAAAGTGTGAGCTATAAATGATTCAGCTTAATTAGGACACTGCTAAATTTAAGCTTGCGTTAAAATGAATAACTCATGTGTAAAATCTGTTTTATTATCTTTCTAAGGATTGCTATTAAAGTTAAAATGAATTGCAATTATATAAATACGTATGCATGAAGTGTTTTGATTGAGATAGTGTAATAGGCCTTTTTTATCTAATTTCTTTTAATAATTATTCCTTTTTACAGTAGTACTAATATTGTGTTTCAACTTATTTAAAATGGAGTAGGAAATTTTATTTCAAATTATTTTAAGAAGAATGGAAGCTAATAATTTAGGTAACACTATCCCCTCCCTCTAAGACTTTCAATGGCTGAAAGTATTGTTAAATTTTAAAAAAAAAGTTATACTACATGTAGTTCATGAGTTATATTGTTTGTAAATTTATTATTTTTCTCTCTCACTCTCTCTCTCTCTCTCTCCCTCTCTCTCCCTCCCATTTTCCCTGGCTAGCTCTACCACACCCACACTCTCTCTCTCTCGCACTCTCACTCTCTCTCCTACCCAGCTCCTTCTCCTCCTCTCCCACTGTCTCCGTCATTCTATGCTAGAATATTTATTACGTCAGAGATGTATGTAATCGCTCCCACTCTTCTTTTCCAATCTGCCTCCAACCCAACTCTAAGTCTCTATTCCTCCTTTCTAATCTTCTTCCTACCCAGCTCCTTCTCTTTCCCTCTCACACCGTTTCCACACTCTCTATTTCTCTCTCACTCTCTCTCTCTCTCTCTCTCTCTCTCTCTCTCTCTCTCTCCCCCTCTCTCCCTCTCTCTCTCTAATATTCTTGTGTGCTCCAGGCTACCAAATCCAATCATGGTTTTTTCTCTCAGATTGATATCACCGTTTTGTTTGTGTGTGGTTCTATAGGTGTATTTCATGGAATGTTCTAAATCTCTGTCGAATTATTTTTATTGAACGTTGAATAACTGTAAATTGTGCTTTAAAAGTACCTCCAATAAAACACCCTCATTAAAGGTGTAGTTTTTTTCCTTTACCTTTAATTTTGAGTCCTTATTACTTTCCTAATGTTACTAACCCTGACTTCCAGCCTGGTTTGGAATTATTAAATTGAGAACAACCTCATTTGTCTTCTGCTTTTTATCAACTTTCTTCTTCCTATTTTATTTAGGTTCGTAAAAAACTAACTTGAACACTTAAAAAGAGATAGAAATGTTGCTGCTATTGGGCCAGATTTATAGTACAGAAATTCGATGCACGCAAGTAATTGTCGACCAGAATAAATCTGGATTTTAAATAATTTGCAAAAAAAAAAAAAAAAAAAAAAAAAAAAAAAAAAAAAAAAAAAAAAAAAAAANGTTGGGTCAAGGATGAAATTGCGGCTTAAAGTGTAAGCCATTTACAGAGCTATCATGAAGGCGAAAGGGGACATCTTGACACCTGGATTAAATCTATCATACCTTTTGTAATCCGTCTTCATTGGTTTCTGCATACCATCTTCTGTTGGGGAACGCTTTCGGACTTTATTCATCCTCGTGGCTGAATACATGTGTTCACTGTCACTGTCTGTATTCAACTGCCTAATGAATTAAATGTTGATGACTGGCCTTCATGATAACCCTTAAAATGTAAGCCGAAACGTTAGCAGAGAATTAAAAAAATTACATTCCTCAAATTATATTTTTTGATCAACCTTGACCGAACCCCAACAAATTCTCTACTTATAAGACTTAATGTTCGCCAGAACATGTAGAAATGGAAAAGCCCATGAAGTTGTGTTAGCCGGATGATTTGGAGTAGAATGGTGGTGGTCGGGAATGTCCCCTTTTGGGTTTCCATCGCCCCATTGTCTGCTGTAGGGTAGCTCGTACCGAGGGCCCATCCAGCTGCTGATCTCGCCGCCCCTACGCATCTCTTCCCCAACTCATGACATATGTTTGTTTTTATTCTAGCAGCGGGTCAGTGTGCCGAGAGCAGCTTGAGCCTCTGCAAAACATGTAGTCGTGTACCATCAAACGTGTTTTGGTGTCGAGTGTTTTCCTTCCGCGGTACCAAGGGATCGTATTGAAAACAAACTTGCAGGTTCAAAAGGAGAGTTTTTTGACCGTAGATATTATTATTAGATGATGTTAGTTGGGGTTCGGTCTAAGCGGGTACTACCTTGACCGAACCCCAACTAAAATCATCTAAGAACAAAGTTGCAGATTATCGCTTAGGTGTAGTTTGGATGGTGTGTGAAGTGAGCCGATGAACTAGCGAGACAAAATGCTCTTATTTCACGTGTCTTTTGTGGTTGTCAACCTAGACACTTTTGATTATATCATTCTTAGTAAATTCAAGGAGAAATAAATTAACAAAAAGAGAACGTTTTAAACTTTCAATTTACACACAGTAATATAAATTTTCCACAGTAAACTGCTATATCATCCTAATCCATTACCACAGGCCCTGTCCTTAAATTCTAACCCCTACAACCCTCCCCGTCGACTGAGACGTAGATGGCCCCGCGACCTCTTGGGGACATAGCCTGTAAATAATTTGAGAATGGTGTCATTGGTCACCTTCTCTCCTCATGTGATTGTTATTAATATAATTTTTATTTTGTTCTTTTTTTTTTCATTGCAATCAAATTACAAAGTGATTTATTTTAACAGAATGTAATAAATAAATATAAGTTTTAAACAAAAGTAATTTTTACATTAATGTCTCACAAAACTATCGATTTTGTATTATTATTCCACCCCATAACTTCGAATAACTCAAATTTTAACTTATAAAAATTTTTAAATTATTTTTGATAAAATATGGTGTACAGCTACCACCTGTTCCTTGATTTGAAAATCGTACGCCCACTTGAATATGATTCTTCTTTTTTTTTCAGGAGGTACGAAAAATTGAAAATTAAGAATCTGCTATAAATATTGTTTTCGTTGTGTATTTAATCCCACGTAAATTTTAAACAATAAATGCAAGGGAATAGAATAAAAAAATCTATCTGTCTCAGCCAGGGCACGAACCTAGATCTCCTGCTATCTGGGCAAGCGCGTTAACCGATTACACCACCGAGACTAGCTAGATAACTTATTAAATTCCCCACACTCGTATCATATGTATCGTATGTCAGCTTCTTCGAGCAAAAGACGATGTATTCGACTTACTCGGAGGTTTAAACTCCCCGGTTTGTGCTTTCTTTGTACTAAAATTTTGACTAAAGTGGTTTTACTAAATTTACCTCAAGAAGCAATTCAAGATTACATAAGATAAATAGCCTTTCAAATTAGATATATCTGCTAGCGGGGAAGGGTAGTGTCGCAGGAGTGTAGAGGGAGCAATTTGAGGGTAAATAGTTGATGAAGGCAGTTTTGAGGCAGCCTCTAATGAAAGGTTGGAAGCGAGACCCACAATCTACTCCTCCACACCCTCACTTTTCACTACAAAGAAGGCGCTTCTTCACTTTCTTTTATTTATCTATTGTCCTGACATGTAGAAGCGACCCCCACCCTCTACGTTACTTAGCAGTTTGTCTTCAGCAAACATCACATTTCCCACCTACTAGCCGAATTACAACTCTCTGTGTGTTAGCATTCTTTTTTCTTTCTTTTTTTCTTTTTTTTTTTTTTTTTAATCATCGATTATATATTTTACTGTAAATTACATAAAAGAGGAGATGTTTGTTCCAATATCGGGATTGTCATACATTTTATTTTATCTTCTATGGACACTACTGTAGATGTAAAAAATGTTTGTATGTAAGAAAAAGAAGCAAATTACTCGTAGTGACGATTATTAAAAATTCATATACACAGGAGAATAAATAAAATAAATAAATAAAGCTCTCAAAAATAGAACACGCCAAGAATATTATTAAGTTTGAGAGACACTTGTTGTCCCTCGTATTAGCGAGTGCTTTGAGTAATTTATTAATTATCTAAAGGTATTTGGTGTAACTTTCCTTCAGTCTGGCGAAGTAGGTTAGTTTTCCACAAAATGTAAATATTCTTTCTGAGTTCTACTTTTTTTAATTAATTTTTTTTAATGTTATATTTATATATTGGGTGTAAATAAAATGCAAAATAAATTTAAAATTTTCATTTTATTAAGAATGTGAATCATCGTGCGTAATGTAAATAGATTATAAATTTTAGAGTATCATTCGCTATCACAGCCGTATTTGTAAAGAAGTAAATATTCATTGAACTTGTCTTAATTACGTCATATCCTTCTATCATCCATAGTATCAAGTGTCGATATATAACGAAATTATTAACTTCTCTGTATTAAACCTTTGATATTTCGTATTTACTAAACAAAAATCAATTTCTTGAATGTAGGGTTACAACCTTACATTCAAGACATTTTTTAATGATTTGAACCTTCACTCAAATCTAATAATTACCTGAATGATAACAAAAAAAAAGTTCGCCAGTAAGGATGTAAATTAAGTGAATTCCTTAGCTTTGCAGTGTGGATGAATATTTGTACTTCAACATTCCATGTCATCTAATCCTTGACATTTATAGTACATATATTTTATCATTAAGAAAATCTTTGTTCAGTTTCATTGCACTAAACTAAATATTTATGCCGGCTTTAGCAAAAAGGCTTTATGAATTCGATTTTTTTTTCTTTCTTTTTTTTTACATTTAAAAATAACTTGGCAAATTTCAGAAAATAAGTAATTTTGCTTATGAGCCGTAAATTTAAAATTAAAAGAAACAATAAATCTCACTCCTAATTGTTTAACTCTAGTAATATTTCTTTTATCATTAACTTGTTTGTGGTGAGTTATATTACTCCAAACTAAATATGATGCCCACTGCATTGAAAAATTGTTCTTACTCACCCTTGACATTTCAGGTCAACCCACACTCCCGTTCGTCTGATTTTCCTCAGTCTTTAATTTTACATTTAAAAGCGCTATGCCAAATTGTATTAGGGAGAAGAATAAATAGTTCCGTCTTATTAACAGTCAAATTTAAATTTACAGTATAGGTAAACCCCACTTATGATTTTATTTTGTAGCTTTGATAAGTTTCATTACTCTAAACTAAATATTACACTCGCTTAACCGAAGAATGTTATTGTACTCTTATTTTATGACTCAGGTAATACCTCAACTCCTAAACGTCCGATTTCGCACTATAACGAACTCAGGTCATTCAAATTACATTTAAAAGCAATATGCCAAATTTCATTTGGAGTAACAATTAATCGTGGCTTCTTAGCGATAAAGTTAAGAAAATAGGGGCGCCAGGGTCTCGCAATCCTGACACCGCGGGTTCAAATCCCGCCCAGGTCAATCTTTTATTTATAATATAGAAGCTTGTCCTGAGCCATGGGTGTTTAAAATGGGGTGGCAACCTGTAAATAGCCCCTTCCTCCATAACCCTAAGTGGTTGAATGGAAGGCTAACACTCAAATAAAAAAGTTAAACTCTCATACCTTATATTCTCCGTCTTCCTTGGTTTCTGTACATCTCCCGTTGGCGAGCGCTTTCGGAACCTGTCCATCTTCTGGCCGAATACAAACGTTCACTGTCACGGTCCGTATTCAACTGTGTTTTTCTGTGTGTTAGTTGTGTCAGGTAGCTGTAGGGGTCACTTTTGTCGGTGGTCAGGTATGTTGCATGTGCGAGTTGAGGGTCATCGTCCATTATTCCAGGTATAAGTTGAGGTAGGGATTAGTTGTAATCCCCTTTGTTGAGGTGTCCTAAGTGTTTCGAAAGTTTTTT
>KZ807976.1:54447-86521 GCA_000696205.2 Oncopeltus fasciatus
TATTTACTAAAAATGGAATTTTATATCATTTGTATTCTATAACATCGGCCAGGTTGTCCGGTGGACTTTTTTCAAATTTTTATCTTTAGTTGTATTTCAGAAGATTAAATAAGAATTTTCTTCTACTTACACTAATTACAATACTTAGTTCATTTTATTTAGTATTAATTTAAATAATAAAGATATTTTTGAATACAAAACTATTGCAGTAGGAAGGTTACATATAACCGTCCTCTCTATTTCAATGCTAATTGGTTTATGAAGTGATATCAGTAAAGTCGCTGGAAATGGGGTTGAGATCTTTCAAATTTTTCTAATACCATTATAGATTTTTCTATAGCATTTAATATTAAATCAAATTTGTATTTTGCAGTTTCTTCCCCTAATGTATGAACTTCCCTAGAAAACGTCCTCAATGAGCTTTTGGCTTCGTTGCGTCCAAGACCCCCCACCCCCTCAACACAAAAGATAAATGGGTCCTTCCAGGTAACAGGTTGTCGTGAACCTGCTATGTGGCTCGGTATCTACCTTTTGAAATATTTTATTCCTGACATCTCCTGCCACAAAAAAATATCTAAGGTGGAAAAAAAGTATATATAGAAAAAATTTTTTGTAAAATTTATAGCTGTCTCTTTCTCTCTTCATAAAAGAAAATTTACATCTTCCATATTCCCACTTAAGTTCCTTAGAGGAATAGTTTTTAGTAAAAAATAAAAAAATTAAAAAAACAGTTGAATATTTTCTGTATTCACTACGATCAATGTGAACGCAGCTTTTAATGTGCTCTCCACCGCCCACTAACTTGGCATCTCGCTCACCCGACTGCTGTACTCTATCGTCCGCGTGCTATACTGACTATGCCTATCGCGCCCACTGTTCTAGCTGTGCTCTCCACCGCCCACTAACTTGGCATCTCGCTCACCCGACTGCTGTACTCTTATCGTCCGCGTGCTATACTGACTATGCCTATCGCATTCATATGAGCCTCGTTCAAGAACTCTTAAGTTAAATCAAGAGTTAAAATTTCGAAAGCTGTAACCTATAGATGGTTACATCGACCATGGTTTTTCGCCCTTGACGAGTTGAAAACTACATTTCTTGTTCTCATTGCTTTCGTAGTTTATCCCTCTGTACTTCAAATAAATGTATTTTTAATTATCATCGTACATTTAATTTCGTTCACGATATATAAAATAGTTGTTTGGATTAATATTTACTTGTAATTAGTCCAAACCCTTTAGAAAATAACTTTACTTGAAACTTGAGATCTTGATCATAGTGATAATTTTTTGTGTCGAAATATTTTTGTGTTACAACGAAATTAACCATAAATTACTTGATATTATATTTCATTTTTGCTTGTTAAGAACTATTTAATGGTGGAAATTGGGTTGTGGTTAATTACTTAGTACTTAAGCACAAAATTTAAAATTTGTAAATTTTAATGTATATTGAATAAAACGTATAAAAAGTAATTTTCTTCAATTTTTTGAAAACAAAATTTTTGACTGCAGAGATTATTAGTAAAAATTTGTTGGAGAGTGTGGGGGTTGGGGTGGGGAAAATTGATTTTGTTTATAGAAGGATGAGTGATATTTTGGCAGCAATTATTATTAATAAATTTAAATCGGCCACGAGGATGGACAATGTCCGAAAGCGCTCGCCAACAGAAGATGGTTTGCAGAAACCAATGAAGACGGATTACAAAAAGTATGATAATAATAAATTTGTTTAGGACTTTTTTTGTCCTGAATTCTATAATAACAATTAAAATCATTAATCGTTGTTCATTGAGGAGTTTATCGAGTGACGCGTATTTGGTTTTGAAATATTGTAAAATTATTAGTTTTGGGTCTCACAAAAGAAGACATTCTAAGGATATTTTTGTAAAGTACCTATTTCATTTACACAAATAAGAGAATGAACTATTGCCTTATCATGTACAGCAGGGTTTCTTATTTTTTTATTTTAAATGAAACTTATTAGTTACGCTAATAATAGCGTATATGACTGTGTTGGGGAATGTTCCCTGTCCTGTTTTTGCCTAGGATTTTGGCGGAGTTGAATGCCTCCCCGTAGGGGCAGGTAGCTCTTCCCACCCTCTCCCCAACCCCCATGAGGCACTGCATTCTTGGAACATTTCTTCTGCTCCCTCCTAGAAAAGCTTCCAAAGCGGATTACTTCTCCTACAAAACCTTTCCGAAAGCATCATTCGGCTGGAGCAAGTAACGGCACATTCCTCACAATTGTTTAAATTATATTTTCCAAAGATTTTTATTTGTTACTAAACATTTTTTCTTGTGATTTTTTTTAAAATTAAAATATTTGTGCCGTGCTTAAAGAAACAAAGGAAAAAGAAATAACGTCCCCCCTTCCCCTTTAAATGGCTTAAACGCCATCGTCCCAATTGACCGATCATGTCAGACAATGATATGAATATCAGGGGAAACAAGGTTCAGTCATTTGATTAATTGTTTTCCATTACTTAGACATAAGTCTACGAATTTTAATCTATGCATTTCGAAAAGCATGAATTTCCTCCAAAATCTTTAACTAAATAACGTGTTCGAAAGCCAAAAATGTTCGAAATTTCAGTGTGGGTTTGTGAAAATATTGGAGGAAGATTCTGGCATCAAAAGTAATAATATATAATTACATTNTAATATACTTTTTCTTCTGTATATTATATTTTTAGTTTTTTCTAAGGAGAAATAAAATCCTTATTTGTGGGACGTTATGTAGTCTATGTCCTCACACATTAATATGCCTTATCAGAAATAGCTGTCACATACGAATGTGTCGCAGATTTGGTCCTTAATTTTTTTATTTGGGAATATGAAAAAGTGTTAGCTTTCTGAATAGCAAACCTATTGGAATGGGGTTGTCGCCTATAGGAAGTTGGATGATGAGTTGGCCCAAGTTCGCGAAGGGTGTCGTCAGCCCTTTTGACTCTTCCTGAGTGGCAGCTCCGCTTCAGGGACACACATGGCTACATCTGTCGTTTCTCAGTACCATTTTTTTTGGGTACCTTTCAGAACACATGGGAATTCAAACATCTATCGAAAGTTAAGTTCATTTCGAAATTAGAGGAAAAATTCACGTAAGGGAAATGGATCTTCACGTAAATCTATTTTTCTATATTATATTACTAGATCTATTTTTATAATATTAATTAATGGTGATTTAGAAAAAAATAAGTTAAGAGAGTAGAAAATTGTATAAATTTATTTGATTATAAGTGGAGGCTCATTTAAAAATTATTGCTGTGTGAATTATTTATTTGGCAAATGAGTCAATCCAATTCCCTCTTTTTTTCGATGGCTGAATGATTTTCGGAATGAGAAATGATATATTTTTTTTCCCCTCCATCCTTCAATTATTAAGGATTTTTTTTTTTTCAGCTTCCTACTCCATTTTGCATAATTAATTTCCAGATGTTATGAATATTCACATGCATGAATTTATGTTTTTGATTCAGTTGTATATGAACTGAATTTTAATTTCAATTTATTGTTAAATATTTATGATTTGAAATGTACATTATTTGTATTTTCCTTTTAATTCTAATACTGCTTAAAAATACATATTCCGCAGAAAACTAATGGGGACGATTGGAATGAATTCAAGTCTGCGAACATTGATTTATATTTACTTAATTCCCTTGTTTTCTTCTGTTTTATTTTTATTTAATCTTTTCGCTTTTATCACTGTTTTACGCCTCTTTGAGGGGATTTAAAAAATACGATTTAAAAACTTGTAATTTTTAATATATGCTGACATTTCGGCTTACATTGTAAGCCATCTTCAGGGCTGTTGAAATACAATGTAGTAACATCATTGTATCATAGGTAGGTTTGGTGAACTTTCTACACACACTGTTATTGTTTTTCAGAAGCATTTCATATCACATTACTTTTAGTCACGTTTATGTAATAATCATTTAAATCATGTAATTTTTTTCAATATAAGCCGAGCGTCGGCGGATAAAAAGAAATACATTTTTTTAAATTGTATTTTTTGATCAACCTTGACCGAACCCCAACAAATTCTCTATTAATAATATCAGCGGTCAAAAACTCTCAGTTTGATCAGTTCTTCAGTCAAATAAAAGTAACAAGTGGTGAATGTTTTTTGTACTGAATTGTTTTTCTGAACATCTTTCTTTTTAGCTCTATTTCAAAAACCATCTCCTCTGCAATCACTGAGGGTCATATGTGAGTGCCTATATATAGATAGAAACATACATGGCATTGGAGAGACGTTTATCTCTTGATACACTATTCAGGGTGGGACGACTTGAACTCTCATATTCACACTCGGTAATTCAATGGGCAAGGTACCGCCATCAGTCCTATTGATGCATGTAACTCAGTGCTTCCAAATGCAATATTGTTTTCCTTGACTGTTTTACGTTGAATTTAAATATTTAAAATATCCTCTAGGGAGTGTTTCTTACTTCGGTGCATATTTGAATAGTATTTGAAAATCATTCGGTTGAACTGCCCCTCCCTCACGTATCTCGAAATGGGATGCCCATAATTACCCATCACTCATCTAGAGCACAGCTCAGTCTTGGTCATAACCAATTATTCATGGTTTGATTACATACTTTTTGTATAAAACGTTGTCCCTCCTAATTCCCTGAAGACTGTCTGACAATAGACGGCACCTTTTCCCAGACTAAAGAGAGTCCGTATTTTCCAAGAGAGGGAGGTTTAATCGGCCGGAAAGGTAGCGACTGTGAGGGGGTAATCAAATTAGGGGTAGGGGGTGTCCCCCAATCTCTTCCGCCGGTTGTTTCCGGCCGACTGGCCCCGTGCTCGCTCCAAGGCCAGGTGTGTTGGTGCACAGACTTTCATCATGGCTGATTAGACCATGAGAGGTTCTTCCTAGACCTAGAGAGAAACCCACTCTGCATCGTGTAGCAAGTGTGTGTAAGTAGGAATCGCCACTATACTCAAATGATGGATTAAATTTTTAAATGCTTTCTTCTGCTCGTGTAAACTACAAAACTCCTCTGCTCTAGCCATCTCCTCTGTCTTTATGTCCTTAGCCCTCTATTTGAACATTTATCTGTTTATCTTACTTAATGAAATAATTCGTGCGCGGTTGTTATACATTGCTTCATAGATAACATTTATGTTTTATTTGGATGATTGATTCTGTCCTAAAATATATCAGATTTTAGAACAAAAAAGGTTTAAGAACTCTTTTATGCTTTATACATCTAGATGTGGCTATGCATTGTACTGAGTTGCAGGACGAAAGACATCATGGATGATAAGAGCTATTCCGACTAGTGCTAAACCATTGTGCAAGGTTGCCTTTGTAGAATGGCGAATTTACCAAATGCTCTATGGGCGCGATTTGAAATTACTTCTACTTACACTGATAGATAAGTGGTTGTAGATTTCATGAACAGTCCATTAGTTTCTACCATTAGTGACAATTTTGAAAAAGTGACGGCACTCAGTGTCGTTAGGTGCCTGAATTTAATTTATTTCGAGAACTCCAGTGCGAGGAATAAAGATTTAAAATACAAAATATTTTAAAATTCTAGGACTGTACGCAAGATTTTCAGTATCTTTTCTTGTATTTAAAACTACACTAGGTAAACCCGATAAGCATGTTTTTAGAATATTCTTATTTTTAAAGTCTAAAAGAGCAAAATTGGTGTATGAGCACCTATTTTCTGCGAAATGTTAAATTTATATCATTACTGACTAAAATTGGACGTAGGCCGGGTAATTATAAACAAACAAATTAAAATATTATTAATACCTTGTTACTATTGTTTTATAGTATTTATTTATGTATGTGACAAGAAAGGTCACCACTCTACACTTTTAAAATTGAAAAACTAAACAATTGGTTTTAAAGCGTCTTTCTCCGTACTGTTTAATGGTTCTGTTAATGAAAAACTGGGAGGGATTTTGGGGGAAGGCCAAATTAAAAAATCGCTAATATCTTTATTATTAATAGTTTCGAAATTTAGAGAAATAAAAAATGCCAAATAAAAAGACTCCCCTTCATCACCTTCCCTTCGACCTGCCCCAGGGAGCCAATTTTTTATTTTCTTTTTCTAGACTTAGTTGATGAAATTAATTCATTTACTCAATTTTCGTAGATAAAACCTACAAGGGAAGTTTCTTCGTCTACTTGCCCGAACAAGACGGGCGTTTTAATTAAATATAGCGTTTACATAATTTTATGTCATCATAGTTTAAAAAAGGGAGCTTCTTGTTCATGGCAATAAATAACTTTCAATCCAAACTATGTATCTGTAAAATCATCATTTAAAGTTGAAAATGGCTGTGCGTAAGGAAGGGGGGACCATGGGCCTGTACGTTATCGAACCGTCACACGTCATTTAGTCAGGCTTTCGGAACAGCGGCTCCCTCGATAACACGACACACGGATCTCGCTTTATTAGCAGGGACTTACAGTGCCTCTGACTCACCATAATAAAGAATAATCACCTACACTGGGATCCCACTCAGATTCTACTTACCCCCACAACTAGTCAGTGCTATCATGGTTTCCTACAGTAAATAAAGATTGTTTTATGCATATAAATAAATATAGATGTAATCCGTCTCTTTTACTTCCAAATTAAAAAAAAACTCTGCTGAAAAATATCTAGTAAAAGCAATCAGTTATATGGTTTATGCGAACGATATACATTGAACAAGTTTTGAAGAAATTAATACATTATTAAGAGAATTTGTTGGAGTCGAGTCAAGATTGATCCAAAAAAATACAATTTTTAAAAACTGTATTTTTTTATTTTCAAAAGGAAAGTTTTTTTTACCGTAGATATTATTCTAAGATGATTTTAGTTGGGGTTCGGTCAAGGTAGATCCAAAAAACACAAATTTAAAAAATGTATTTTTTAATAAAGGATTATCTGCCAACGTTTCGGCTTACATTGTAAGCCATCTTCAGGGCTTTAGAAATACAATGTCATGAGAATACAATAATATAATAGAGAATTATGTATGTAAGAGAATTTAAAAAACTTTTTTTTTAAATTCTCTTACATAGCTTTCTACATTCATACTTTTGATATTCTCATTACATTATTGTAATTCTCTATTATATAATTGTATTCTCATGACATTGTATTTCTACAGCCCTGAAGATGGCTTACAATGTAAGCCGAAACGTTAGCAGGTAATCTTACAAAAAATACTTTTTTTTTAATTTGTATATTTTTTTGGATCTACCTTGACTGTATTTTTTATTATCTGTCGACGTTTCGACTTACATCTTCAGGGCTATCATGAAGGCAAGAGGGACGTGTTGTCAACTAGATCATATGTTCATCACCCGGTTTAAAAACTCTCCATTCAAAGTTAATAGATTATTTCCGAATATGCGCGGTTTCTTAATTATTCAATCTTGAAAAGTATGATTATTCTATTCTGGAACAAGCTTTTTGAAGTTATTATACTTGCATGGTCTTTGAGGGTATTTTTTAATTATTTTTAACTTAAGCTATTACCTAAATCTTCTGAGAATGTTTGGACTATCTAAAGAAAAGATTTATGTCAAAAATAATTTTGTCTCGTTGGGACTACACAGCTTTACTTAGCTGACTGCGATTTGTAACTAATTCCAGGGCAGATGATAAAAACCTATTTTTTTTTTAAATTTTGTAGTATGGTCTCACTAGGTTAGAATAAAACTAGCTATATTCGTTATAGAGATAACACCGTTACCTTTAAGCAGTTATTATTTCCTGAATATGGATTCTAGTTTATGAACATGCTGATGGTGCTAGTTAAGGTTTTATATCGTAACTGTAAAAATAAAGTATAAACGTTGAGCATTGTAGAGAATCCGATTTAATATGCGATAATCTGTTAGCATGGGACAAATTGGCATGGATCTAACCTCTCGTCTCCTCATTACTAGTATCATGGAAATCCCATCCTTTGCTCTGCCTGTGACAAAGCTTTCTACAAGTTAGGGTTTCAGTGGTATGGATAAGCCACGGTTAATTTCCCTCTGCCATATGCCTGCAATGCTATAGTTATCTCGTGAGTTTTTTCTGTCAGATCTGGCAACTTTTCTATACACTTCTGTCAGCCCTGCGTAACTTGTTGATTTGATCGTTTATACCTCTAGATTTTTAGCGAAAAATGTATTAAACCATCTTTCCACACTATTACTTCACTTGCCTTATTCTAATGGAGTGCCTAACTTGAAAGACAAATAAGTCCACCGTATGACATGCTCTGCCTTACATTCTTTTGACATTTTATGCATCTCATCAACGCTACTTGTTGTTTAAGGTCAATTGATTTGATCATTCGTATCTGGAAAAGCATAGTAAAGAAATAGAAAGAATTCCTTCTTCCACATATTTGCTGAATTGACTCATTCAAATAGGAAACTTATGTCAGTACTACGTTAGGCGTTTATAAATGGCGTAACAAAGATTTGACCTTTTGTACTAACGCATTTGTATGAATTTATTAAGCAAAGAAACGAAGAGATGTGAATAATTTGTGAATTACGCCACCTATTCCTAGGAAAGTGAAAGGAAGTTATGTCATTCGTAGGATTTTCAACAATTGGCAAAGAAGAGAAACCCCCAGTAGAATAATTTGCTTGAAAATAGAGCTTTCAGTTATTTATTAGTATTCGGAGAGCAGCAGGTAATAAATTAAGGAATGCTGTCATTCCAGGGTGAGGAGCAGAATGCGAAAGGAAAGAAATTACTTTCATATTCATAAGGCTGGGGCTCTTGTTTGTAATGTGACAGTATCTTCTTTCACGGCTGGAGTTCTCACTTCACTGATTTCCAGAATCTTTCATCAATGTTTCATACATATGCCCTCTTAGCATTGAACTTCCTTGAATAGTAAATGCTCTTTACTTAATTATTTCTAAGTTACATCGTGTCACCTTCGAGTAAATGAGAATAATTTTATTTTCTTGAAAAACTGTGCATAGTAGAGCACTAACATTTAATATATATCTGTATGTATATTGTCTGTTGCACTGGTATCCACAACTTTAATGTAAATCAAATAAGTCTTATATTCTTGTTCCGTACTTAAACATTAGAAATAACCAACTAATCCTACTTGGTAGAAACCCTCTTCACTACCCAAAATATGATCTATTCGAAATGTAACAAACTTATAAAGAAACCACATTCGGCATTTGAGCTTCTTATAGGAGCATGTCTGACATTGTATCAACTTATTTGTTAGTTAGGATAAAGTCTTATCTCAGAATTCTAGTGAAGTTGATTGGTTTCACCTGCCAAAAGGGGAACAGACAACTTTTTTTAAGTGCTAATTTATTTGACATTTCAGTGTAATTTTTGTAATAATTGGAACATTGGGATTATTTTCAGCATTTGTCTTATAATACTTTAAAATATTAATTATAAAAATATATTAATATGTTAAAGTATTGTTGTTTTTTCGAATAGTAGATTTCTCTCTCTCTCTCCTCTCTCTCTCTCTCTCTCTCTCTTTCTCCTCTCTCTCTCTCTCTCTCTCTCTCTCTCTCTCTCTTTAGTTTTCACTATNGGTCCCCTCACTCTCTCTCTCTTTTGGAAATGGATTAGGATTAAAAAGTGTAAATTTAAGTAGCCCCAAATTGTCAGGAAGAAAGGATGTGCATCCTATGGCAATAAAGAACTTATCTAATCTTTGTCTCTCTCTTTAGAGAAACGGAAGAAGTAGCGGGTGTTCATAGTAAGTTGGGCAGAGGGTTTCTGCTTCAGAATCATTTCATTTTTCTCTTCTTTGTCATATTCTTTTTTTGTCCTAGTCCATTTTCCCGCGGGCAGGTTGTTGACCGCCGTTAGCTGAAGCGGAGGTGTCTTCAGGATTTCTGAAATATTCTCGCAGCGTGTCGGTGGGAGGAGGGAGGTGCTGCACAAAGAAGTAACGGGCTACCCGCTCTCTCCGTTAGGGCCTGCCAGCAAGATGTCCCCTAGATCTTGTTTGTCCTCCATGGATGGATCGCTTCACTCTATTACCTTGATAACCGGCTGTCCCGAGGATTCCTCTACGCTTCCCCTGAGAACTCTTTGGAATATAACCTTTACTCACGGATTAATGTTCCACTACTAGTCACTCGAAATCTTGCCTTCTGAACTACTGTATAAAGTAGTATCCTTGCCATATTAATTTCCTCAGTTTATCTTAACTAGCCCTTCTCATTCGGACTACAGGTTAGCCTAGACGAAAAGATCCGTTTGTGTCTCCCACTGTGAGTCCCGCCCTTGGCAGCTGTTGTTATAAAAAATCTATAAAACAAAGAACAGTTCACCGCATCTGTAAAAAATTAATAAATACAATATCCTACCCCTAAATTTAACTGAAAAAACTAATCTCAGGGTCTAATTTTTTTTTTTTTATTTAAGAAAAAAATCTGGAATAATGTTATATTTTCTAAAGTGTTGGTTCTGCGATGAAGGATCTTGGTCAGGTAGTGCGATAAAGTAATTTGCATTAGGTAAATTTCCCAATATTTGCCATGATTCCCAATTGTCTTTCTGGATTTTGTTATGTGCAGATTTATCTTATATTGAAACGGAAAACCGCGTACGACTCCAAGGGACTGCTTTCAGCCAGAACCACTGTAGCGGTTAATAAATTCATAATTATTTTCTGAGTATTCTACGTGGTTTTGCATGATAGTATTACCTGTTTTGCCCAGTTTATTTTCATATAAATTAATTACACGGTAAACGTCCTCGTTGGTAAGTTTATTACTTGTTGAAAACTCCTGGTTTTAGTGTAAAACTGATTTATAATATTGACAAAGACCGTTTACACAGTGATGTAACACCATAACTGTACATATTCAAAAGAGGCGCCTAAATTCTTACAGACAACTGGTAAACAAAGATTTCATTTACTTTACCTAGAGATAAGCTCTGTGTTTCTATGGAAATTGACTCCAATATAACAAGCAATGACGAAAAATGCAAATCTTCTTAATTTAGCTCATGTTTATGAGGGAAGTGTATTAACAGCATCAGCTGTGATTAAATAGAGTGTGATCAACTATGAACGTAGTGGGTATGTATGAGTGTGTATTCATTAATTATTACTGAATAAAAATAATAATTAAAACTGATATGATTTAATCTAGAAAATTTCAAGTAAAGATAGGATAATAATTTATGTCTCAATAACAGAATTCAATGTAAAAATAATTTTGAATATCAAGTAAAAAAGATCAGTTATAAAAATTTGTTTTCCACATAAAATAATTGTAACATCTCCACACCATATAATTGTGTCTTTATGAATAGTAATATAATAATAATGAATGTTTCCTTGTATATTTATACTTCATATTTTATTTTACAGATCCGACAAGAAAAACCTTACTATATCGCTGACCCCGAGGTCGACTCCCTTGTAAGTATAATTTAAAGTTTTTTTTTTTTTTCTGTAATATTTCTGTTGTTCTCCTCGGTCTTTACTTATGACGCACAGGATAACAAAGCATATGGTACTCAAGAATTGATTAACTCGTTAAATATAGTCATGTTCCTTATAGTAACTAGTTGGAAACCTAACCTCCTCCTTCTTGTATGCCTAAGGTTCTTTTTCTTGAAACAAGAGTGTTGTCAATTGATTACTGACTTACATTATTTATGGTAATAATTTTGTTTATTTTTTTAAAAACCTCCCATTCAATCTCTTTGATTTGTTTAAGGAGGGGATTTCTAGGAGTAGACACCGTATTTTGAACTCCCATTTTAGTGGAAAATCTTAGATTTCTCAATAAATTCCTATTTAGGACATGGATCGAACAGTGCCAGGCATCGATCCCGTGGGCTACGCTGGAGCCCTAATTAATTTTTTTAATAATAATTGTGATAAGGCAATCATGAAAATCATTTATAAAAATATTATTATATGAGGTGAGGTTAGTCAGGGATTCGGTCTTGGGAGCAGAAGAAATAAAACTGATTTGTAAATAACCCTGACTAACCTCTCATTATAAAGCCCGACGGTCGACTCGTTACCTCCAAATAATAATATATTTGACAATAAAATGTAATGTATCTATATAGTATGGAAATATTATATATTAATAATAATGTAATGTAATTATTTTTCACATATTCCAATGAAATGTTCGTATTAGTTTGGCCACAAAAATAATTGTACCGTAATTGGTCGCCTCTTTTATCCATTAAAGATGATTTGCCTGAAATCTGGTCGTTCGTCTGGGATTTGGTCACTTTCTGGTCCCCCTGAGTTTCTAGCCGTAATGCCCCAGATTTGGGCTAGGGAGGTGTGCCACACACTCCAGTAAACAAATCCCGCATGTTATATAGTCGTGGTCTATCGGCGACCATCCCGCTTACAAAACGTCTGGGATTTGATCACTTTCTGGTCCCCCTGAGTTTCTAGCCGTAATGCCCCAGCCTTGGGCTAGGGAGGTGTGCCACACACTCCAGTAAACAAATCCCGCATGTTATATAGTCGTGGTCTATCGGCGACCATCCCACTTACAAAACGTCTGGGATTTGGTCACTTTCTGGTCCCCCTGAGTTTCTAGCCGTAATGCCCCAGATTTGGGCTAGGGAGGTGTGCCACACACTCCAGTAAACAAATCCCGCATGTTATATAGTCGTGGTCTATCGGCGACCATCCCGCTTACAAAACGTCTGGGATTTGGTCACTTTCTGGTCCCCCTGAGTTTCTAGCCGTAATGCCTCAGATATGGGCTAGGGAGGTGTGCCACACACTCCAGTAAACAAATCCCGCATGTTATATAGTCGTGGTCTATCGGCGACCATCCCGCTTACAAAACGTCAACAAGCTGTCTCTTCTCCCCCGCTTTCCTTGTCTCTTTTTTTCTGTCTTTTTTTTTTCTTTTCTCTCCTACCACCCTACAAATCCTCAGGATTTATGTATAGCACGCTCTTTGAGAGAACCGCTGGTAGTGTATGTTCGTCTGCTTCCGTTGTACCCCAAAAGGACTAGGTCATTTACATCTATATAAAGAAAAAAAAAGTAAAGTAAATGTTGAATGAAACCGTTGAGTGTGGTTGACAAAGTAGATGACCTCAATTTGTGTTTCATGTCGCTGGAGACATTTATTTCTGACTGAGTCGTTTTAAGGATTTACGACTAATCTTTTTTACAGCTTTGAGTAAAATCCCTCATATAATTTTTTTTCCCCTCAGCCTTACTTCGGACATTGTTAGTTCTTATCTTCTAAATCATCTTTGAATCTCGCACTGTACTACTGCAAAATTTTATCAAACTAATTAAAAAAATTGTACTGTTGTACAATGCTAAATACTAAAGGAATGAGAATTTAGAAAATATTCATGTGCGTCAATTCGCATCCGTTAATTATTTTTTAATACTGTTTGTAACTGCATATAGCTATAAAAAAATAGTATTAATATTGAAAAAAATGAATCAAATAATGAATCCTTCATTAAAAAAATACATTTTTTTATTTGTGTTTTTTTGGATCTACCTCGACCGAACCCCAACAAAAATCATCTTTGAATCAAATAACGGAAATTGCTTGACAAAGATCTTATTATATAATTAATGAGAGGGAACAGAATATAAAAAAATGTAAGTCCTTGTGGTGTAATGGATTTAGCATACCGGCCCGGATTGCTGGAGGTCCAGGTTCGATTCCTGGCGAGGACAGATAGATTTTTTTATTCTGTTCCCTCTAATTAATTATTTAGTCTTTCATAAAGTGTCAATCTCACCAAAATCGATTTTNCGAGGACAGATAGTTTTTTTTTTATATTCTGTTCCCTCTCATTAATTGTTTAAAATTTACGTGGGATAAAATACCATAACCAAATAAAATATTTATCTTATTATATGTTTCATTTCTAACATTATATGGTAACATATTTTTTAAATATTGTCTACATGTCAGTTAGATTTATGTGTCCCAAAAGTTGGATGGTCTTATAAAAGTATCCAGATTTTGATGGACATTGTACCTATTGAAAATATTTTTTCTTGTTATGATAAATTTCGAAAATGTAAATAATTTTATATTTATGGAAGTGAAAACATCTAAGCAGGAATTTGATGAAGTCGTTAATAATATAAATTAATTAAAAACATATTTTATAAAACTACAGAAATCTAACGACATTTGGTTAATTTCAATAATCGTAAATACTATAATCTTAATGTAATATAACTATATCTACTCATATAATCAATGAGTATAATCATTATCTATAACTTAATATCTTAGAGTTAACGTTAAAAATATTTATCGTGAACTGTATTATGGTAGGGGGTTGCAATGCAATTTTTTTTTATCTATATCTTGAAAATCTAATATCGAGTATAGCTGTTCTTCAGACTTGTTCTTTTAATTATGAGCTCATTTTATATTTCTAGAAGAGAATTAAAAACTTTCACCTAAATAAATGGAAGTTATTGAAGGAAATAATGTTTCCCTTTGGGAATTACCAGCTCGGTTTGTTCTCACTAAGGGGGTGAGCAATTCTTACGTATGAATAAAGTACTTTGATAAACATAAATGTCAGCCAATGATATACCACCAGCATCGTAAAATAGGCGCCTACTCGAATCCCTTACAGTTTAACAAATATTAATCTAAGGTCCGTTTTTATGGTTTGGAAAAAGCAGAAATATTTTATAATTGTTCTAGTGTATTGAGTTATAATTCAATGTTACTCTGGGAAATATCTGAAATATAATAATTTAAGTATTTCTAAAAATATTCGTTCACTTGCCATTTTAAAATGGAAACACGTACTAAGAACGGTAACGCCAATTGCCCGCGTATCCTAAAGGGATCGTTTGAATATCCTGATCCTGGAGTTCGTGTCTCTGGGTTTGAGTCTGTACTCTGAACCTGCCAAGAGACATGGGTGAATATGCTAGCTACTTGTAGAAATCTCTACCTCAGTGACGCTAAATCCTTGCTATACAGGTTCAAATTAGGTTATCGAGAAAAAAAAACCTTACAAATTATATAGGTTTTTGAACGGCCAGCGGGTTGTTACTTTATTTAATATGTTACTTTCTGGAGAAGATGATGGTTTTGAGAAATCTGATCCAAAGTTTATTTAATATGTGTAGAGAAATGTTGGGGTTCGGTCATGGTTGATACAAAAAATACCTTTTTTTTTTTTTTTTTTTTTTTTTTGTAATTTTTATTGTCTGCCGACATTGCGTCTTACATTGTAAACCATCTTCAGGGCTATCATGAAGGCGAAAGGGGACATGTCACCTGGAACAAACCTTAATGACTATCTTTCATACTACTTATTTCATAACGTTCATACTATGATAGCCCTGAAGATGGCCGAATGATGGATGAAGCCGAAAGGTCGCCAGATAATTAAAAAAAACACATTGTATGTAAATGTACAAATGTAAAAAAATTGTATTTTGTTGGATCAACCTTGACGGAACCCCAACAAATTCTCTACTATTAATCTCTACGATGAAAAACTCTCCATTTATGGATGAATGTGCCATCATTTCTACAGGAACTATAATCTTGCTTCTTTTGATAGGAAGATAACCTAACTTGCTTTATCCGGTAGGCTGTGCGGGAAAGGTCTTTCAGCAGGTCGGCGCGTGTTTTTGACTGATGTTAAAGAGGAGTGAGCGGTCTAATGGGTCGGTGGTCTGGTGTTGCGGGTAGCCATGTGGTGCTCTAATCAGTTGCAGAAGTCTGTAGCAGGCCGGGAGAGAGCCCATTCCCTCTCCACGACCCATATGAGCCCCAGGCCCCATCTGCACCTCCTCCCCATCTCATTTGGGAGGGATCTCTTTCGCCCTCTTCACTATGCTAATTCCGGATTATGATTGTTTGAGTAAACCTCCTGAAATAGTAGACTTTATTCACCTCTGGATTTATGTGGCAGGCAGGTCTTAAACGTAGCTTGTACTCTCCACAATAAATATATGTAAATTCTAAGATGATTTTAGTTGGGGTTCGGTCAAAGTAGATCCAAAAAACACAAATTTAAAAAATGTATTTTTTAATAAAGGATTATCTGCCAACGTTTCGGCTTACATTGTAAGCCATCTTCAGGGCTATCATGAAGATGAGAGAGGACGTCCTGTCCCTAAGTTCACATTTCCATGACTAATGTTTATGGAATTTAATATATGTAAATGTTTTTCCTCCACCTTAGGGTGTGGAAGAAGTAAAACAGACCGAACAAAATACTTATGATTTTATCTCTTTAAAAATGATCGATACATATCTTCTTAGGCGAAGAGATACTCCAGCCGTTGTTCGACCTATCGCTATATTTATAAGAAAATGTTCACCATTTGTCCGGGTATCAATCAAAATACTTCATGTTTGACTGTTTACCGCCGAAATAATGAAAAATTCATCTAATTGAACTTGTTTTACCGAACTAATATAATTGCTGTTTTTCATTTAATCTACTTAATAATAGAATGAAATGTAATCTAGTTAAATTTTAATTTATAAAAAATAATTTTGTTTATGACATAAATTTAAAATTGTATAGACCAAATACTATACTGACATATAGATTATGTATAGACCAATTTTTTTTCTTACTAAATGAGTGGGCTTCGTCAAATTTTTTATAAAAATAGATATTTTCTCTACTTTTAGCGAATTAAAAAAATTGTTTTGTCATATTTTCCCATCCTACAATCTAGACTCAAAAATAATAATCACTTTTTATACATTATGTGTGTGAGTGTATGTGTGAATCAACACACAACAAGACACACATTATGTGTGAATCACCACACACGCAAAAAAATATGCTAAATTCATTTTTATATATTTTATGTTCTGGATCATTTTTACAAAAGGAGCACAATGAGAAAACTATTAAAGAGGCTATTTGAGTAGTTCATTATGATTTATATCTGTCTCATAAATTAAGTTGATAAATATGCTTAGTGCACGCGCCACCAAGTTTTCTATTTGATTTGAATATTTATGACACCGGTGAAGAACTGTGGCTGGAGACCTATTCTTTTGCTTGTTACGTGAGGAAATGTCTCTTGGTGTCGACATACTTCTCCTGCCTAGTCATCTGATTTAAGTTTGGAATAAATGTTTTTCATCAATATGCATTTAATTGTATCCATCTTGATATTACCCCAACTATTAGCAGCTACGTTACCATTCCACTTTTTAATTATATAATATAATCAGTGTTCAAGGATATTTAAGATTTTCTCTTTATCGTAATTTCCCTACATAAAATGCTTTACATGCTCTAAGAAAGAAGGATAGTAGATTTGAAATGTGGTCATAAATATTAAAATAAAAAAATTATTTTTGGTATCGTATTATTTTCATTCCTCATCTCATTCTTATTTAGCTATAATCATATGGTCAAACATTGTTATCATAAGAACAAGGAAGAACACCATGTGTGGACAAGGACATTGATCTTTCTTTTTCAACTTGAAGTGTGATTTATTAAATGAATTCTACTCTTGCAATGATCTTTTGTTATAAAAAAATATGTTGACATACTAAGGCTACCAATTTTTTTTTTTATTGTCACAAGTCTCGTTCGAACTGAACTTCAGTCAGTATACCCTAAGAACTCAGCTTATTATCAATACATGTGCTCTTTCATGGTACTCATTCTAATGTCTTCTTCGGTATACCTCAGATTCCGACCATTGCTTCACTGTAACTCTAAGTGAGTTGGGTACTATCAGTTTTAAGTAGCTTTTGAACATTTATAGCAGAAATGGGAAGCCATGCTTTCCCATAGGTGGGATTTTGAAATTAATTTTAGATCAACAATTTCCCTCAGACAAAATTAATAATGTACCACTTATGTGTTTGAAAAAAAGAACAGATGACATAACCGTAGGATTATCGAACGTTATCCGAAGACCAGACTCGTTTAAATTGGAGATGACAATATTTAAACTTTACAAACTTCTTAGCGAGGAATTAGTCCCTTTTACTTTCATTAAAATTATTAAAACATTATTCAACTTTTTTTCACTTTGTTTATTAAATAAATCTGGTATTTTATCTTGGCAGGGTGGGACTGGCTAGCTAGTGTCTAATATATTTCAGAGATGCCGAGTTCGAAAGCTAGCATGACTGGGAATTTATCTTGTCAGTTTTTCTCTGCCAAGGGAAACTTAAAAACTGATGGATTTCTTTTTACTGCATTTTATAAACATTTTATTCCGCATTTCTGTGGTTTAGCTTTAAATAGGATTGTTTCAATTTGATCATGGTAGAGACTTACGTAGTAGCCGAAGAAAAATTTATTCAATTCTCAAAATATTTAATCACAAGTAGACTTTTTTTAGGCACTGCCAATTTTTTTAAATCTGTATTTTCTTATAATTCATTAGTGAGTTATTGTTTTTTTAAACTATTTTCCCTAGCTTGTTAGATGTTAATGAACTTACTTCTACCATTACTGTATGTGTTTCTGCAATTTATGACTAATATTACACATGTACCTATTTGCATATTTATTTTTCTGTTTTTACTTGTAGATTTGCCAATAATAATTAGGGTCTTTCTAAGTTTTAGTCCCTTTATTCAAATGAATAAAGTAAATACTTTTAAAGAAAATTTTTACACTAAATTTTGAAGTTAATACTGGTTATTCTAGTAGTGACGGTTTATTTAACATTTATTTGGCTACATTGCTGACTGCAATACATTATTGAAATTATTACATATTATACTTTAATGTTTAAAATGGTAGGTATATAAATCGTAATTATTTATATAACAATTTTTCTCTTAAAAAAGTGATAGCCTATATTAAATCATTCAAAAACAAATCATGACTTTATAATTTATTATTTAATATTATTTTTTAGTGGATCACCATAACATCTCTTAATTTTACCAGGAATTGTTATTATGGAAAATTGAGAAACAAGGGTGCCTATAAGTTGCCATATTTGATAATGTCACTATAACCTTGTTAGAACCCAAGGATATGGCTTTGTGTGAAGTGCACGGGTGTTGCTACGCGAACATCCTGGGAGAAGGGCCACTCCCCGGCCACCTTAGGCAAAGGTGCAAAAAAAAAAAAAAAGCTTTGCGGGCGGGAGGGACAGATCACGGGCGGAAAAGAAAAAGAAAGCAGTCTGAAGACTGGGCCACGTCACATTGGATGGCAGCTTTTGCTTCATTAGTTCTCCCGATTAGCAACGATAATTCTTTATAAATATAAAGATTTCATATTAGTTAAATTCGGAAAGGAGATAATCTACCATGTGGTGTATTAGTACATCATTAGTTAAGGTTCAGTCAGAAAGAAGTTAAGTAAAAAAAAAATTTTATGAAAAAATGAACAAGAATCAATTCTTCAATGTCAAAGTTTCGGCTTTCAATGCAAGCCATCTTCAGGGCTGGTGATCTTGGCAGGGTGGGACTGGCTAGCCCAGTGTCTAATATAGGAAACCAGTATATTTTATATTAGTTATTTGTTAATTTAATGTCAAATTTAAATGTTGATATTCAATATTTTTTTTTTTAAACCTTGCATATGTATATTTACTTAACTATGTTATATTTTTTTAAATTTATAATGTACTTTTTTTCAGATGGTTCAAGCGATACAAGTCCTACGGTTTCACCTTCTCGAACTAGAAAAGGTATTATTTTCCAAATTTTTATAAAATGTTTTAGATGTATAGAGTATTGAAAGTACATAACTAAATATTCGTGCAATTCAATTTGTTGGAACAAATTCAAAATATAATCACCCCTACTCATTTATTCTTAAACCTTCCGAATATAAATCAAACATACTGTGATATGACCTCAAGACTATCGAATGATACAGAATGAGAAAAACACAAAACCCTTCACGACAGATTTAAGCGACATATTTAAGTGTCTCGCTATGCGGAATTTTATTTTATATATACCATGTCTGTTTTACTTGTTTTGAATATATGTCAGACATGCATTGGTTATTTTATAATTATGAAGTGTGTTTTAAAGCATAATAATCAGTTATTGTAAATACTAATTTCTAGGGCACTTTATTTATTCTAATAAAAAGAGGACTGAAAAATATATGTTTGGTCAGTGTTTAAAAAAAAGGCGACAGTTACCTCTATAAAAGAGTTGATGATATTTGTATTCCCTCGTCATAAATATGACTATTAATTTTAAATAAGCACTAAAATTGTTAGCACTTGTTTATTACTTAATAAAAAAAACCCAATACATCAATCCAGCATAACAGGTGGACAAACATGTAATTTATTGAAATTTGTTTATGTATTTGATTTAAACGTTTTGAATTTCAAGTATTTTTATATTTCTGTTTTTAAAAAGAATCACGTTATTCGTTTTCTTCAACAAAAACAATAAATAGACTTATTTGTATGTGGTTCCTAGCGCTGTTAGCGACCATCAAGGTAAGGAAAACATATGTAATCAGGTCATATTTTACCTTGGCGTTTCTTAGCCCCTTACTTCCCATTTTTTGTTATTTCTCTGTCAATCAATTACAGTTATAATTTCTTGAAAAATACTTCTCTTTCAATAAATAATAATGAGATGTGAAAATAACGAAAAAATACATTTATTTTCATTTACACATGTTATTTTCAATACCAAGTATGATCTAATAAATGATCACATATGATGTACCTGTGGCAGTGCAAATGTCACGTGATCGGATTTCAAATATTTATGCAATTAATCTGTTATAAATTAATTATTATGAGTGATATTTTTTAGCGATTTATTTACTACTTTATTTTATTATATGTTGTTTAAAATTTCAAATATAATATGATAACGGTTCGGTGCATGTATATCAATAGGAAAATAATGCGATTGGACCCACCCCACTTATTTATTTATTCAGTTAATCTCTAATTTTCTCTAATCTGTCCTAGCCAGGACTCGAACCTGGATCTCCTGCTTGCCGGGCCGGAATGTTTTCGTTACACCACCGGGACGAGCTAGATAACTTATTAAAACCTGGTACTTATTCCCTCTCATTAATTGTTTAAAATTTACGTGGGATAATAAACCACAACCAAATAAATATTTCTAATTTTGAGCTTTTATTATTTTTTGTTAATGATATTGCACAGGGGGGTGGTCTCTCTCGGTATCGTTCTTTGGTGGTCCTTTGCCCAAGTGCTGTAGAACGCATAAAACGTATAAAATAAATGGAAAAAAAAAAATGAATGGAATCGCTTTTAAAGTTGGGTATGTGGATTTTACTGCTTTTGTTGGACGTTGGCCGAAGGTTGCCAGCGGGAGGTGCCCAGGTGTTGGGATCTAAACACGCCAATCTTTTTCTTTAGCGAACCTGCTTATGACACTTTAATGGTGTGTCCTCTTACACAAAAATAATTTTAGCGGCTTTAAAAAGCTAAATTCATATTTTCGACACACATAGGTACATGTAATTTATCTAACATGGATTTTTTGTGTGTATATGAAAATGTGCACTGAGGATGAGGCGTGAGCCCCGAAAGCAGAACGCTTTGAAAATAAATGTATGAACTGTGGAAGTTACTGACCACTTCATATTTTGTTCACCTATCTTTTATAATATAAATTTTTGTAAATTATAAATAAATTACCAGTTGACCGATCCCACTTTCTGGAGCCTTTCCGAGTTAACCTATTGTCCTCATTTGTCCTTTTCGGCTAGTTAGATGAAATTCATCATTTAGTCTTCCATCTTTAATACGGAAAATCTTATTAGTTTACTTAGCTCTGGGATGATGATTTTTTTTTTCTTTCTTTTTGTGCAGTCATTACATATTTAATTTAGGGTATATTTTCTCTTAAAATAATGCGAAATCTAAACCAGAAAGAGGATATAATAAAAGAGGAGTAGTTTAGTAAATAGTGTATTGGCCGTTTTTTATTTATTTATTTATTCTTATTTATTTTTTATAAAGGGATGTTTTATTTAGAAGGGAAGCCATGCTGAGGTTGGGAACATGGTGCACGAATAGACATCCGTTTATCATATGAGGGAAGGTTATAAACTGTTAAAGCTGACGAACCTGTCAGTCTGTTAAGAGACTGTAGGGCGGGGTAAGTAGGCCTTTGATCAGGTTGAGAGTCAGCCATGGGAGTCCCAGATTCTTGCCGGTTTGATTTAAACCCCTTCCGCCCTCTTTCATCTCACCCGGGGAAGAAATATCCCTTGAATTAGGTCCAATAGCGACTCCGGCTTTTAACAATACAATAGGCTCAAAATAAACAGGTTTGTATAATTAGAGGGGCATTTACTACCCTTAAAATAGCGATGGATGGTGAAAATGAGGCCGTACTATTTTAATTAATATTAAACTATTAGTTATTTCTATTGTTTACTACCCCAGTCACTTTTTGACTGTATAATGATCTTTATACAACAAAAAATAAATTTTATTGTTCCAAAAAACTTTTTATATTTTACTCCGTAAAAGAGTATTCGGGGAGAGGGAATCTATGCATATGGGCTGCTTATATTTAATATAGTTTTGTTGGCAACGATAGAAACCGCCTTTTCACATGTTTAATCAATTTAGTTAGTAAAATAAAAAAAATGGCTTTCGGCCAGGATCATAAAAATAAAATACTCCAAAATTGTTAAGTAATTAAAATCCACTTTTTAAAGTTTAAAGTTTAAAAATGTTGGTTAATTATTTTATTATTGCCGACGTTTTGACTTGTAAGTCATGATCAGGGCGATAGTGATGTCTGGAGAGATCTCCGAGGGAGGTTTATGGTCACTTCTAAGAGTGCAGATCTAAACTCTCCGTTTTTCACCAACGGCCACTGTTCAGACTTTAAGTTTTATTAAGTGATTAAAAAATTACCTAAGTTAGGTGTTTACGGGTTGATTACTTGTATTTTTTTTTCGATTTTTTTCATTAAGTAGTCTTTCATAAATCTGTTGCTGCATGTCTATAGATTTAAATTATGTTGTATGAATGCCAAGCATGGATTGTCCTAAGACAGCTGATAGGTCCCCTAATCCGGTGCCATCAGTATACTTTAGAAAAATATTACCAGAAAAAATAGGAAAAAAAAAAAAAAAGAACTGTTAGTTTAGTTCTCCTGCTTTAATGGCTGTCGACTCGAGATGGATAATGCCTCTAGTATACCATAAGGAAATAAGCTGGTCGCCGCGCTTCTCCGACTTCCTTCGAGTCACCACAAGGACTCAAGGCCAATGGAGATTCAATCTCAATACCTTTTTAGCTGCGCTCACTCATCCAACCAAATTAAGAAAAACAATGAATAATTACTACTATAATTATTATTATTTATATNAAAATTAATAATTTTTAAGAAGAAATATTTATATTGGAAATTATTCACTTGGGCAATGTAATAAAGCTTTATTTTGGCTAATAATCAGTATTATTGATTAAATCAATTGTAATATGCTCATAACATTTTTCCATCTGTGATTAGTACTAATTGAATGGATGATGTTATACAGGAATCCTTCCTCTTTTACTATCACACTCCAATTATGAAGGAAGATGATATACTATGGTGATACCGCCGGATATGAGGTGCATTAGAGAACTACTGGAAATACCCAAGAGATATGAAGAGAGGATTGTCAGGAATTCGGTCTTGGTAGTTAAAGAATTAAAAACTGATTTTTAACCTAAAAAGTTTAATTCTTCAACTACCAAGTCCGAATTCTTGACAATCCTCTCTTCATATAACTTGAAGGCCAATCAATTTACTTCCAAAAGGTATTTGGAATTATTTTCCATATCTGTAGTTTAAGAGATGTTTCTTGATAGATCTAGAACAGTCCGCGCATTTGAAAAACAGAACATCTCTAATATTCAACCAATTTTTAAATTATTTTCCAGTTTTTTAAACTTTTACAATTTAATCAACACGTATAAAAGAAAAAAAAAAAAAGAAGAAGAAAAAAAAAAATGTTTTCTTCACAATATTGAACGATTACTGCAACATATTTGTACTAATTTTTGTGCAATTTAGCTTAAATTGTCCAATCAAGCCTTAAACAGAAAAAAAAAAAAATACAAATCAACCAGACACAGATTTAGAAAATACTCTATTCACCAAATACTTTTAAAGACTTTTCTCTATCTGTAAAAAAATAAAGTATATTTGAATAAGTTAGAAAATATCTATGGTGCTAACAGCTATGTCAATTTGACAGTAATTAACCATAGAAATAATGAGCAAACTAACATATTAAGCTTCTTTATCAGTGGTCCATTCGTTACTTATCTGTAAGTGAAATGAAGATGACTGTTTCATGTACTTTGTGGCTTATGGTTGGGAATGGAAAGAGGATATTTTCGTGCGTTCTGAATCATGCCAATGAGGCCATTTGCCAATAGCATCATTGGCATGATTGGCATCTGTGTAGTCACTTCTCCCCGGATACCCTGAGAGATATCTTCAGTCACTGTCAAATATCAGAAACAACCCCCACATATACGTGGGGACTTGTCATTTACCTCATATACCTCATGTCATTTACTCTCAGATATATATTATATGATATATTGGGGCGTCCAATATATTATAAGTCCATTGGGGCGAACATCCATTCTTTTAAGATGATAAAAAAATCTTTTTTTTCTTGTGGTTATAATCTTCACCACATTTCATGACTTTATTTAATGATTCAAAGAAAAATTAAGTGAAATCAATTTTGTTAAAAAAAAAAATAAATAAATTTAAAAAAAGTAATTAAAAAAGTACTCATTTCAAACTATTATTCTGCATTGACTAGGAAGTGACTATTTAGAAAAGCGATAATTCGAGGGACCTGGACGCGCGAGGACATATGGTCTAATGTAAGCGAAATACAAAGCGAATCCAATATCTCCCTATTTTATCTTCAATGCACCGTGGCGTTCAGATCCTTTTTCTCAAGGGATTTAATTTAGCCAAAACCCCTATTTTCTTCTCACCCTAGTCTCCCTGAAGAAACCCTATCTACCCTCAACCCTCTTCACCGCTTGTCTAGAAGGTGCTCGCATGATATTTAAAAATATAATGTAATAAACTGACATGTAAATTAGTAAGATATTAATTTTATATTAATTATAATATAATTCTACTATACCTTATTATGGAAAATTGAGAAACAAGGGTGCCTATAAGTTGCCATATTTGATAATGTCACTATAACCTTGTTAGAACCCAAGGATATGGCTTTGTGTGAAGTGCACGGGTGTTGCTACGCGAACATCCTGGGAGAAGGGCCACTCCCCGGCCACCTTAGGCAAAGGTGCAAAAAAAAAAAAAAAGCTTTGCGGGCGGGAGGGACAGATCACGGGCGGAAAAGAAAAAGAAAGCAGTCTGAAGACTGGGCCACGTCACATTGGATGGCAGCTTTTGCTTCATTAGTTCTCCCGATTAGCAACGATAATTCTTTATAAATATAAAGATTTCATATTAGTTAAATTCGGAAAGGAGATAATCTACCATGTGGTGTATTAGTACATCATTAGTTAAGGTTCAGTCAGAAAGAAGTTAAGTAAAAAAAAAATTTTATGAAAAAATGAACAAGAATCAATTCTTCAATGTCAAAGTTTCGGCTTTCAATGCAAGCCATCTTCAGGGCTGGTGATCTTGGCAGGGTGGGACTGGCTAGCCCAGTGTCTAATATAGGAAACCAGTATATTTTATATTAGTTATTTGTTAATTTAATGTCAAATTTAAATGTTGATATTCAATATTTTTTTTTTTAAACCTTGCATATGTATATTTACTTAACTATGTTATATTTTTTTAAATTTATAATGTACTTTTTTTCAGATGGTTCAAGCGATACAAGTCCTACGGTTTCACCTTCTCGAACTAGAAAAGGTATTATTTTCCAAATTTTTATAAAATGTTTTAGATGTATAGAGTATTGAAAGTACATAACTAAATATTCGTGCAATTCAATTTGTTGGAACAAATTCAAAATATAATCACCCCTACTCATTTATTCTTAAACCTTCCGAATATAAATCAAACATACTGTGATATGACCTCAAGACTATCGAATGATACAGAATGAGAAAAACACAAAACCCTTCACGACAGATTTAAGCGACATATTTAAGTGTCTCGCTATGCGGAATTTTATTTTATATATACCATGTCTGTTTTACTTGTTTTGAATATATGTCAGACATGCATTGGTTATTTTATAATTATGAAGTGTGTTTTAAAGCATAATAATCAGTTATTGTAAATACTAATTTCTAGGGCACTTTATTTATTCTAATAAAAAGAGGACTGAAAAATATATGTTTGGTCAGTGTTTAAAAAAAAGGCGACAGTTACCTCTATAAAAGAGTTGATGATATTTGTATTCCCTCGTCATAAATATGACTATTAATTTTAAATAAGCACTAAAATTGTTAGCACTTGTTTATTACTTAATAAAAAAAACCCAATACATCAATCCAGCATAACAGGTGGACAAACATGTAATTTATTGAAATTTGTTTATGTATTTGATTTAAACGTTTTGAATTTCAAGTATTTTTATATTTCTGTTTTTAAAAAGAATCACGTTATTCGTTTTCTTCAACAAAAACAATAAATAGACTTATTTGTATGTGGTTCCTAGCGCTGTTAGCGACCATCAAGGTAAGGAAAACATATGTAATCAGGTCATATTTTACCTTGGCGTTTCTTAGCCCCTTACTTCCCATTTTTTGTTATTTCTCTGTCAATCAATTACAGTTATAATTTCTTGAAAAATACTTCTCTTTCAATAAATAATAATGAGATGTGAAAATAACGAAAAAATACATTTATTTTCATTTACACATGTTATTTTCAATACCAAGTATGATCTAATAAATGATCACATATGATGTACCTGTGGCAGTGCAAATGTCACGTGATCGGATTTCAAATATTTATGCAATTAATCTGTTATAAATTAATTATTATGAGTGATATTTTTTAGCGATTTATTTACTACTTTATTTTATTATATGTTGTTTAAAATTTCAAATATAATATGATAACGGTTCGGTGCATGTATATCAATAGGAAAATAATGCGATTGGACCCACCCCACTTATTTATTTATTCAGTTAATCTCTAATTTTCTCTAATCTGTCCTAGCCAGGACTCGAACCTGGATCTCCTGCTTGCCGGGCCGGAATGTTTTCGTTACACCACCGGGACGAGCTAGATAACTTATTAAAACCTGGTACTTATTCCCTCTCATTAATTGTTTAAAATTTACGTGGGATAATAAACCACAACCAAATAAATATTTCTAATTTTGAGCTTTTATTATTTTTTGTTAATGATATTGCACAGGGGGGTGGTCTCTCTCGGTATCGTTCTTTGGTGGTCCTTTGCCCAAGTGCTGTAGAACGCATAAAACGTATAAAATAAATGGAAAAAAAAAAATGAATGGAATCGCTTTTAAAGTTGGGTATGTGGATTTTACTGCTTTTGTTGGACGTTGGCCGAAGGTTGCCAGCGGGAGGTGCCCAGGTGTTGGGATCTAAACACGCCAATCTTTTTCTTTAGCGAACCTGCTTATGACACTTTAATGGTGTGTCCTCTTACACAAAAATAATTTTAGCGGCTTTAAAAAGCTAAATTCATATTTTCGACACACATAGGTACATGTAATTTATCTAACATGGATTTTTTGTGTGTATATGAAAATGTGCACTGAGGATGAGGCGTGAGCCCCGAAAGCAGAACGCTTTGAAAATAAATGTATGAACTGTGGAAGTTACTGACCACTTCATATTTTGTTCACCTATCTTTTATAATATAAATTTTTGTAAATTATAAATAAATTACCAGTTGACCGATCCCACTTTCTGGAGCCTTTCCGAGTTAACCTATTGTCCTCATTTGTCCTTTTCGGCTAGTTAGATGAAATTCATCATTTAGTCTTCCATCTTTAATACGGAAAATCTTATTAGTTTACTTAGCTCTGGGATGATGATTTTTTTTTTCTTTCTTTTTGTGCAGTCATTACATATTTAATTTAGGGTATATTTTCTCTTAAAATAATGCGAAATCTAAACCAGAAAGAGGATATAATAAAAGAGGAGTAGTTTAGTAAATAGTGTATTGGCCGTTTTTTATTTATTTATTTATTCTTATTTATTTTTTATAAAGGGATGTTTTATTTAGAAGGGAAGCCATGCTGAGGTTGGGAACATGGTGCACGAATAGACATCCGTTTATCATATGAGGGAAGGTTATAAACTGTTAAAGCTGACGAACCTGTCAGTCTGTTAAGAGACTGTAGGGCGGGGTAAGTAGGCCTTTGATCAGGTTGAGAGTCAGCCATGGGAGTCCCAGATTCTTGCCGGTTTGATTTAAACCCCTTCCGCCCTCTTTCATCTCACCCGGGGAAGAAATATCCCTTGAATTAGGTCCAATAGCGACTCCGGCTTTTAACAATACAATAGGCTCAAAATAAACAGGTTTGTATAATTAGAGGGGCATTTACTACCCTTAAAATAGCGATGGATGGTGAAAATGAGGCCGTACTATTTTAATTAATATTAAACTATTAGTTATTTCTATTGTTTACTACCCCAGTCACTTTTTGACTGTATAATGATCTTTATACAACAAAAAATAAATTTTATTGTTCCAAAAAACTTTTTATATTTTACTCCGTAAAAGAGTATTCGGGGAGAGGGAATCTATGCATATGGGCTGCTTATATTTAATATAGTTTTGTTGGCAACGATAGAAACCGCCTTTTCACATGTTTAATCAATTTAGTTAGTAAAATAAAAAAAATGGCTTTCGGCCAGGATCATAAAAATAAAATACTCCAAAATTGTTAAGTAATTAAAATCCACTTTTTAAAGTTTAAAGTTTAAAAATGTTGGTTAATTATTTTATTATTGCCGACGTTTTGACTTGTAAGTCATGATCAGGGCGATAGTGATGTCTGGAGAGATCTCCGAGGGAGGTTTATGGTCACTTCTAAGAGTGCAGATCTAAACTCTCCGTTTTTCACCAACGGCCACTGTTCAGACTTTAAGTTTTATTAAGTGATTAAAAAATTACCTAAGTTAGGTGTTTACGGGTTGATTACTTGTATTTTTTTTTCGATTTTTTTCATTAAGTAGTCTTTCATAAATCTGTTGCTGCATGTCTATAGATTTAAATTATGTTGTATGAATGCCAAGCATGGATTGTCCTAAGACAGCTGATAGGTCCCCTAATCCGGTGCCATCAGTATACTTTAGAAAAATATTACCAGAAAAAATAGGAAAAAAAAAAAAAAAGAACTGTTAGTTTAGTTCTCCTGCTTTAATGGCTGTCGACTCGAGATGGATAATGCCTCTAGTATACCATAAGGAAATAAGCTGGTCGCCGCGCTTCTCCGACTTCCTTCGAGTCACCACAAGGACTCAAGGCCAATGGAGATTCAATCTCAATACCTTTTTAGCTGCGCTCACTCATCCAACCAAATTAAGAAAAACAATGAATAATTACTACTATAATTTGTATTTGNTTTTCATTTTGAGAGTCAAATTAAAATGAAATTATATCTATTTTAATTGTTGCGAAAAGAGAGAGAGAGAGAGAGAGAGAGAGAGAGAGAGAGAAAAAGAGAACACTATTCATTCATTCATTTAATTTGAGGTTTCTTCAATTAAGACTGAGAGCGCGAAGGAAAATTTATTTTATACTTGGTTTAATTTAAATTATGGAGAAAAGGAAAACATTTAAATATAAACTCGTGGGACAATCCATCAGGTACCTGTTAGCCAGAGATGTGTTTGGGGCTTGTCCAAGAGTAGCAAAGTATTCTTGGATTACAGTCCTCACATCTGAAATTATGTGAAACATGTGTGTCAGAGGCGGGGTTTCTAAATCTAACGTCATCTCCTCCAATAGCGCCGCTCTACAGAGTCAGGCAATATTTTCAATCAGAAAAATAAATCGAGCAATAAGTTGGAAGGATAGTCTCGAATGATTGGTTCAAGATATTGGATACAATTTATAACTGTATTGCCCATGTGAGAAGTATATGAACGATAACATGTCCAATGGTAATCATATTAATATAAAATTAAGTATGCTTATATATGTGTGTTTGTTTGTGTGTGTGTGTGCGTGTAAATTGTTTTGCAATAGACCAATAAAAATACTTTCTTGCAGAATATTTTATTAGTTTATTTTCTTCTTCACTTTTGTTTTTCCTAAATTAAAAAAAAAAGTTACTTATAACGCAAATTTGGCAAGATGACGTCGAAGTAAACAATTGTTGGTTTTTTATACTGCGCCTTGTTTCTCAGATTCTACGTAGGAGAAGCTAAAAGTCGTGACTTGGAACCAACCTAGTTCCCTGAGGCAAATCATCTAAAATTTAAATTTTGTGATTTGTGTCTCACACAAATTGAGAATTTAACTCCACTTGGGTGGGAGTATATATAAACATGTTATTACGATTATATAAAATTTATTCTTCCACTATATGTGCATGTTTATCATATTAAATGTAGTTGTATTCAGTATATCCTGCAGATGTGTTCTTTTGAAGAGGACATTTAGACTGTCTTTAAATACTTGACTTATTTTTAAGTTTTTGGTATTTCTCACTGTCATCTGTTATTAGCTTGTGCAGTTTTACGATATTCACGCTGGTCAATAATTTAAGTCTTGTATTGTAGAAATCTATTATATTAAATATATTTAGGTCCTCAAAATTATCTTTATCAGCATCCTCTTTTTGCTCTCTACAGTTCAGAGTAGATCATTATATCATGTCATTATAAGATCATGATCATTAGATCATAAGATCATATTAGTCTGTGGTTCTGGTCTATGTCCAGCTTTAATGAAACATAGGAAAACTGATTAGTATGAGCAACTCCTGCGTGACGTAATTTTATTTAAAAGTTTACATTACTCATTTTCCTTTTACCTCGATAAGTACAAATATTATGTATATTTGATACTCCTTCCTGGATGAGACTCAGGCACGTTTGAGCTAGTGCTGTTGCACTGTGCATTTGTGCTCTCTTACGTGGCCAAGTTCTGTTTGCTGAGAAGTAATCAGTCACTCTGAGCAAGCATCCTACTGTAATTTCACACTGTATTTTATACACGCCTTGAGATGAGTTCTGCTTCCGTCAAGCTACATCCAGAGTAACTGTATGAGTGCATTAGTGCTAGTAATGTTTTAAGAGTCTATATAGTTTTCCATCTCTGATGAATTTTTGTTGAAAAATGAGTCTAGTGCTCCGATGCAATTGTAAGCCAGCTAAATTAAATCGCAGCAACTCTTTCTTTGTAATTTCTGAAATTAAAAATATTCATTTAAAATATTCTCATGTAAATTTCTGTTTTATATTTGATACGTGTAAGTTTTAGTCGAAAATTCAAAATTAATAAGTTCAAAAAGTTCATTAACTAGTTTATAATATCACTTTAATACTTTTGATAATTTTAGTGATTGTATTAATTTTATACCAATAGCAATTGATTATTTCATTATTGGCCAGATCCGAGATTTTTCACCTTGGATATCATGTTCTAATTTCTGCTGCTTGGGCTCCGTACAAAAGACAATAAACTATAACTCCTGGTTTCTAATTTATAACAAAATAAAAATTTATATAGATCAAAACAAATTTTGGTATGGTGTAAAACGTTCACCGAGGTTAACTTACATGAGAATAAACTATTGTTCCCTTTCACAAAATTAATTTCAATTTTATAAAATTCCTGTATGACCTAATTAATAATTTAACATAGCAAATTCAACTATAATAATGTAATATTTAACTAGATATCCAAGTAAACTTTTCCCTTTCCTCTCCGATCAGACATCTACTGAGCAACCCGAATCCAAGTCGCACCCAGACACACCTTCCTCTTTTCTTTATCCCGCTCGGTCGATGGCCTATCTCTCCAGATAGACACCTGAGGGGGGCGCCAGGCTAGCTCAGGGGATCCGTACGGGTCTCGCAATCCTGACGCCGCGGGTTCAAATCCCGCCCAGGTCAATCTTTTATTTATAATATAGAAGCTTGTCCTGAGCCATGGGTGTTTAGAATGGGGTGGCAACCTGTAGATAGCCCCTCCCTCCAATGACCCTTAGTGGTTGCAAGGGAGGCTAACCCAGCAAAAAAAAAAA
>KZ807976.1:93547-105784 GCA_000696205.2 Oncopeltus fasciatus
TATATATATATATTACGTTAAAGTAATTTGTGGCATTATAATGGACGTTAATTTTGACGACTGACTAGGTCCTAGATGATAAGGCTGAGTGTCACAATCACCTTATAATACTTCAGCTCGCCTCTTTCCTTTTTAACGGGTACTTGTTTTGAAAAGAGGCAGCTCAGGCAAGCATATACCATTTAGAATAATTGCATTGGCTTATTTTAAAACAATGTATTTCAAATTTCAATGAATTAATTGATCTTTATAATATTGCATTGTCATTTAGCTCGTCATTGGCTTCTAACTGTTCGGAAAGAGGCTTTTCTGAGGTATTTCAGACGATTGTTACGCTCAATGGAAATACGATTTTTAATTGTTTTTTATTTTTGTCTTGTATGTTATTGAAATATATTTTGTTAATGTTGATCCGTTATTATGAGGGAAGGTATTGTATAAAGACAGATGTGTTGTGATGTATAGAAATTGGCTAGTGTGTAAACATTTTATATAAACTTATTCGGTTTCTTGAACAAAAATTAATGAAATGTATCAATGAAATGTAATGTAATTATTAAATGCAATAAAAGCTAGTGTCTGAATCGAGTCGTTCTATTTCCGCCTTCGCTCTTGCTTTTTCTGGTCAACAAATAGGGCCCCTTCGTTCTGTTTAGTCAAATTAAGTTTTCAGTGCTTACTGCAAAATGATCAGTACTCTTTACTATTTTTACTGTTTATTTTTTTAAAAATAAGTTTATTGGATTTCGATTGAGCGTGTTGATTTTACTCTCATTTTGCCAGGAGACTGAAAGGGAAATTAACTTTTAAACAAAATTCATCAAACTTGGTCAGCCTTAGAGATGTTCATGTAATACAGTTCCTTTGGAGGAATAAAAAGAGAAAACCCTTTATTATGCAGAAAATGATAATTTTTTCATGTTATCAGTTATCATTCATGAATTATGATCATTTACATGTGATATAAAGGTTAGTTCTTTCCTATCTCCTTCGTCAGCATGAACTCATTGATGACTAACAGTGTAAGCGTTCGCTAGGTTTGATTAATATATTGTTTCCAAGCTTCCTCAAAAATCAAAAACTATTGACAAAACCCAGACTAATCTTTTTCTGCAATTTAGTTCTAAATTAGTAGTGATAAATGCCCTATTCTTCAAAATTTACTTTTCCTGGACGTGAACATGTTGAATTATTTAAGGGAAATGCGTTTTCTCAAATTTAAATCGCGTTGTATCTTCATTTTATTATATTTATTTATTTAAAAATTTTTCATGTGACTTGAACATAGAGGTAGAAAAATAGAGGCTTATTCCCAAAGTGTGGCCATATTAGTTTCAATGTAGTAAACATGTATCTACTGATGTCCAAATGTTCATCATTTTCTACGCCCATCAGGAATTATTTTGTTGGATTTCTCTCGCACTTCTACAGAAAAATAATATATTCTGCGCTTTCTTTGAAAAATCGAATGATAGTGGCTCTATTTGTTGACTTCCTTTTCAAGTTTTTTTTTTCCTTCCTATTTGAACTGCAGGAGGAGAAAAGAAGGGCTTACTTAGTTCTTTTTTGGGTTTCATATTACATAAAATTATTTGTTACTTGACACCAATTCTTTAGTTTTTAAAGGGTTTAAAAGTTCGGAGCTTAAATCCGCTCGGATAAAAATATTGAAAACATGGGTTATTCCTAGTAATAGTTATTTTTTATTATATCATCCACTGAATTTTAAGTAGCATATCTCAATGATCAAAACGGGTTATAACTCTTTGCGTCAATGGTTCACAATGAATTTAAAAAAATATATATATAAGTGAGGAGTGTTTACAATTTATTGCACTATGAAATTAACAAAATATGGGTAATATTTCTCATGTGGCATCTAAGCGTATTTAGGGTTTAAAATTCATGTATAATTTTATTTATTTACTTTTGGACATTGCTTCTGAAGTATAAATTGCTAATTATTGGGGTCAGATTCTAAAACATAAACAGAAGCTAGTATTCACTCATGTTAAATTTAAGTTGATATCTATAAATCATATTATTGATGCCAAAAGTGACTGAATACCATAAAGAGCGAACCCTGCTAGGCGTAAGAAAATTCGATTTAAAGCAAACCCATGGGAGGTTTTGGATGGGGCTTGATAAATTTGTTTAGTGTTAATAGGATTAGGGGTGGTGGAATCACTCGAGCCAAGAAGGGTTTGAAATAGGAGGAGAGGGGTTGAAATCAGATCCCGCGGGGAAGGCAGGGGGTTTTTAGTGCGTAATTGGTGTCAATATAATCCCTCATATATGGGGAGACTTGTGGCTAAGTAAGTCCTTCTCTCGGATAGGCAGGTACTTACTGCAGGGACGGCAGCTACGGTAAGCCACTATATACCTTCCATTATAGTTCATTAGTGCCAATAAGAAACGTGGAGAGCGACTCTATTCATGACATGATTGTTTTTGGTAAATAAATCAATGAAAGTAGATAATTGTTTAGGTTTCCTCCGCACGACGCGAACTCATTATTGCAGACAACGTATAGGGAGAAAAAGATACTACCTTCCAATATTGGAAAAAATGATTTTGAAATATCGATATGCATCATCCCCTCTTTCATGTGCATTATTGATATATTTTCCATTTGAAAGGAAGTATGGAAGCCTCAATGCCTTTGATGTTGTATGCTCTTCTAAGAGATGTCGCACTAATGAAATTCGCTCGTGCGGGGAATATTTACCTACAGTTGCCTTTACACAGTGCCTCCTCTTATAAATGTAACAGAAATACCTCATGAAAGTCTTGAAATAAAACTATCGATTAATTCATTAATATTTTGCAATATACAGACTGGAAGATTAAGTTCATGTTGATATTACTTTTTTAGTTTTTAGATAATCTAGAATCTCCAAGCATTTGATGGTGTTACAAATAGAGATTACTCATGAAGACCAAGGGCTTTATTATCGCTCTACGATTTGTGAAGTTTCCAGTGCTAGGAAATGCGGCTGGTTAGTCTAACCCTCTGTAAATGGGCTAAGTTTCAGCCATTCCTCGGAAGGAAGTAGGTTGTTTTGAAGCGGAATCTCCCGATTAGGTAATTGGGGAGTCTGGAGGATCCCCAGTACGGAACTGGGAGTGGGGGAGTATGTGGCGGCGGGGTGAGGGCGGTGGAATGGGGCGAGGATAATGAGGACTGTAAGAATACGAAGAAGGGGAGAACTGCCCTCTGCGGAACGCTCTTCTTGGTTCCTTTGTGGACCACCTGTAGCCTAATATTTCCCTCCTGGCATATTTCAGTCAAATCAGCCGTTCCAGATGATAACTCCTCCTCACAATCACGCCCCCCCCCCTCCTTCCTTAAATTGAAATAATTCATGTCAATGGGACACTCTTGAAGCTTTCAAAATCCTACCAAAGTTTGATCTGTGTAATTTCAAATAAGAATACTGTGGCTTTCATAGTCCTTTACAATGTTAATCATACTCTGCTTTTGTCAACTTCAAATGAACTCTTACTGGTTTTATTTTTTACTCCATTACCTTGTTTATTTCAAAATTAGTTAAATTGCGGGGGTGATTTCTCTCGTCGAGTTATGCCACAGCTAGCTCAATTAAATTTTTTTCTCTTTCTCTTTTGCATCGTACGAATGTTTTAGTTTAATGTCTTTCGGAACTATTTGTTCCAAGCAGAGTATTCGTGAATTTAAACCTTCAATTCTTCCATTACAATTGATTTATTACTATTTCCTTTGGATGCTAATACTTAGGCCAAATGTTTTTATATTATCTGAAATGCCCTCATGATACGTTGGTATTCCTCTAAGATTACCGCACTCTCTCTGAAGAAGTAGGTGTACCGTGAGGGCCAAGAAGTTGCGCATGCATAATACATCTATAAGGCTTGCTATTTATTCACCCCATCTATCTTTAGGAGTCAGCTTAACAGTCAGATCTAGACTCCCTGGTCAAAATTTTTCTTTTTTTTTTTTATTCGGGTATTTTGGCCGCATTCCAAAATCAGGAAAGTAACACCGTTTTTTTTTTTTTTTTTTTTTTTTTTGGTTCCTTTCTTTCTCTATGAGACTTTTAATAGATTTCCACTTCGTTTCTTCTGCGTTCCCCCTCCCCCTTCCGTTTATTTTAGGCTACAAAACGGACCAAATGTCTAGTCAGGTTTTTTTTAAATAATTCAAATATTTTACTTCATGAAAATATCGTCATTCTATTTCAAAAATAGTCTTCGCCGATTTATATATATTATTTCGGTTTTGAAAGAAAAAGAAAAAAAATAAAGAATTACATTTGTGAGGAGCTGTGGGTATAATTTAATAAAAGTGAATTTTCATTTGACTTTCACAGTAGTCATTTGTCAGTTATTATCTAAAAACAGTTGCTCTCCATGTTATCATTTTAGATTTGAAAATGTATTCCTTAGTGGTGGAAGAAACACTAATGATTTGTCTTTGAAATGCATGCTTCACTTAATATATAGTGCATGCTTGCTTGATTTATGTTTAATTACACTATACAGAAATATTTAATCAATAAAATCTATAAATCATTTAAGAAATCGTCAAACTGAGAATAACTAACATTAATTTGTTGAATAACGTTTAAAAAAAAAAAAAATGTTACAAATTGATGTGGAAAAGGAGCGTACCCAAAGTTTCAATTTGGGAGGGGATTATACGGGACGGGGGTAGGAGGTTGTTCAATTTAACCTGAGCTTCCAAACTTTGCATTTTTGAAACACGCGAGTGCACACAATGTTTTAGTGATGTTAATTCCTGCACTTTACTTCCGCTTCCCATGTGTATACTATTATCATTATTATTTTTGTTATTTTTAAATTTCAACAGGAGATTCTGCAGGAGGAGAAATGGGTATACTTTCCTAAACTTTTTTCTCAAGTTTATTGGAAAGATTTATATTTGAATTATGCAAAAACTACTCGATCTATAGTATGTATAGATAAATGAATTATATATGTTAAATATGGGTTTTTATTATAAAATAAACAGAAAATATCTTTCAGAATGTCTACCTAAATGAGATGTTTGTTATTCTGATTGAATTATTTAAGCAACATTCAATTCGATCCAATTACAGCATATAACGAATTTGAGTTCTTTTATTTGTCCTATCCGGCGAAATATTGATACTGGACGACTCGATTGTATGTACATAATACAGTCGCTGTAGTAGTGTACGCAAGTGTACATTCTCTCAGTATCCTCAATTATATTCAGTTACAGATATTAGGGCATAATTTAAGGCCTTGATTAAAAATTTAAATAAAGTTTTGCAATAAAAAATAAAAAATAAATTAAAACATAGCTCGTGTGCCTAAATAGGAAAGGCATTCGCACAAAAAAATCCATTGTGGAATTGACACACTGATTAAAAGGAAAAAAAAATATAAAGAGTGAAAACCATATGAGTATCCATGGCTGAGATTGTGGTTACATCCCTCCTAGGGGATTGTCCAGGGGGTTATTGTCAGGGTTTGGACTGTGTTCTCGGGGTGCTGCCCACCGTGAGGAAGCTGGTCCTCTGCCAGTCCTCCCACGGGGTTCATCGCCCTCGCTCGGCCCACCCGCCTGGCCAAATCTCCGTCAGATAGCCAAGGCGAAAAACCACCCCCAAGGCGCGCTTCTTTTCTGCGCCAGCGTCAATTTAACGTTTCGGCCTGAGTTGAGCACGAGACTCTCTTTCCATCGTTCTACTTGCTCTAATGAAGGCCTGAAATTCAGGCCGAAACGTTGGCTTAAATAAAAACTATTTTGGTTACAAATTAGTTTTTAATTGTTCAACTACCATGACCGAATTCCCGACAATCCTCTCTTCATAGAACTTGACGGTCAACAATTCATTCCATATTGATAATATTTTATATTCAAATTGACTTTTTTCTTATACTTTTATAGATTCAATCATATAATATGAAAATCAAGCTTATCTGTAATTTCATTCTAAAACTTTTTTTAAAATTAATAAATCTTTATTTATTACATTCTTTTATTAACAACTTGTAAAGTGATGACATAAAAAAATTACAATAAAAAAAAATTAAAAACAATAAAATAAATGAGTGAACATCATTGTTCAGGTAGAAGCGGCCCATCGACCCCACTCCTAAGTTCAGGCAGTAAGGCATATTAGAACTGTCATACCTTCCATTATCCGTCTTTATTGGTTTCTGCAAACCATATTCTGTTGGCGAACGCTTTCGGACATTGTCCATCTTCTGGCCGAATACATGCGTTCACTGTCATGTTGAATACAGACAGTGACAGTGAACGCATGTATTCGGCCAGGAGATGGACTATGTCCGAAAGCGTCACCAACAGAAGATGGTTTGCAGAAACCAATAAAGACGGATAATGGAAGGTATGACAGTTCTATATTCATTGGTGGTGGAAATAACCTTTTAGATTATTTACATATTAGAACCCTTTACTGGCATAATATTATTTATGAAAAGCAATAAAATATATCACAGTAAACATATTTAAAACATTAAAATTGGCAGTATTCATTTAAATTTATGACAATATTTTGTTCATAACTTTAAAAAAATATTCTTTCAAGACAGTGGGAAACTTAAATAAACGGTGATCAGACTGGATAATATTAATACGTCGAGCTTCCAGTAGTGGCCCACCATGTGTGTTCCCGCTTAGCGTTCCGTTGGAGTATCCTTCCGGTGAAATTCTACAATGGCTTTTCCGTAAGGAAATCAGTCTATTCACAACAATTAATGAGAGGGAATAGAATAAAAAAATCTATCTGTCCCAGCCAGGAATCGAACCTGGATCTCCTGCTATCCGGGCCGGTGTGCTTAACCATTACACCACCAGGACTTCTATTCCCTCTCATTAATTGTTTAAAATTTACGTGGGATCATAAACCACAACCAAATAAATATTTATTCAGTCTATTCACGTTTGTACCATATGATGCTAATCCTGAAAATATCTCACAAGTCTTCGCCAATCCTACTTAACTTCAGCTAAACTTGTGATCTTTGAGCGCATCGTTTGAAATAATGAAACTATACTCATGAATAATTATGTTTTTACATGAGAGTTAGAGACGCTCGGTCTGGTTCGATTATTTTATTATTTTAAATCAAGTGATTTATGAAGAACGGATCAGAAATTAGAATTTAATTTAGTTTAATAATCATAAAGTATCTTTTTGATAAAGTTGGCGTAGACCCTTGTTACAACAGGCATTTAGCCCTTAGAGGTATTTTAATTAATTATTAAAATGTGAAATTGCCCTGTTTTTTCGGTTTTTCTTATTGAGTTTCATTGGTGATTGAATAAGAAATATATAAAAGTGTAAGATTTCTCATATTGGTTAAATGCTAAAGAAATGTGGGCACGCGTGTGGATCTTGTGGGTGGTTAGTGCTCTGTCGTGAAGAAGGCAGTAAAACCGTCTAATTTTACGATCCGTTCCAATTAGTTTCGAAACTGCCTAGGTAAAGATGCCCCCCCCCCCCTCCAGTGTTTATTTCCCCTTGTAATTTCACTCCATACTTGCCGCCAAAATTGCAATGCAATCGTATTAAAGAATACTAGTAGCTCATTACCCTAAATGAAATTGTGCTATTTAAATCGCAATGCGATTTTTTAAGAGGTTCTTGAAATCTCATCGGTTCCATAAAGAATCTATCTCCCTGTCTATCTATACACTCACACGTGTGTGTGTACATAAGTAAGTTATGTACAATAGTAATAAGTCAGGGTTTCGGCCAGGATCCGAAAAACAAACTACTCCTAAATTGTTGGGTAATTATTTTATTATTGCCGACGTTTTGACTTGTAAGTCATCTTCAGTGCGATAGTGATGTCTGGAGAGATCTCCGAGGGAGGTTTATGGCCACATCGCAGAGTCAAGAGTAGTCGGGCCGAAACCCTGACTATCCATGAACAATAGTAACTTATGTACTTTACTCATAGAAAGTTGTACGCTGCCAGCTTTCGATCCAGAATGGTTTTTCTAATTGGAATCCGTAAATTTCTTAAAATCTTTTTATTTTATTCATGATTTCTAAAACGAGGGAGGTCAAAACTACAGTTTTCTCATGTTGAAGCACGTACCATTTCACGTTGTATATAATCTACATAATTAACTATATATGGATGATAATTATTATTATTATTTAGGTTATTAGGTCATATAGTTAAAAAAATATATGTGATAGAATTGTATTGGTATTTTTATTTATTTATTTTTTCTATTTTCTGAAGTAAAAAAATATAGTAAACTGAATAAATATCCTTTGCAGTTTGATAGTTGCGGAAGCGTCATAGTGAACTGTTCCCCATTTCACGAAAGACTTTGTACGATCAATTCCTGTGTCTCAGTACAATTTTAATGAGGATGGGATGGGCCGACGGGAAGTGTCCGAGGTTTCCATAGAAATTAGGGAACAAGAAGCCTTCCGAGTTATTTTTTTTTTTTAGTTTTTTTTTTCTTCTTCTTCTGAGTTGTAATTTCTTTCTTTTCTTTTTTTCTCTCTTCTTTGTTTTGCTTTTTTATTTTTTTTGTTCCGTTTTCGCCCTCCCCCCTTTCTTTTCTTCTTCCAGCCTTTTATTTCAATCCCCTTCAGATAAAGTTGAGAAAGGGAAAATATAGCTGAGATATTGCTGTTAAGGGCTGGATGGAGGGTAGCACGAAGTTGGGGGAGGGGTGGCCTACACTCTTGTCGGAGTTTCCAGTTTATAACGAACCAACCCCTGGCCCATTTTCCCTTCTCTCTCCGGCGCTCATCTAACCACGCTCCTATGCCCGAAATAAGTATACCACCTATAAAAGCGCATTGTGAACGAGCTTATACCATTCTTCCTATCCTCCTTGCCTATAAAATATTCAGGGGAGTTACAATTCAAGCCCTCGCCCCCACACATCCCCCTAAACCCCTATAAGCCTGAAATATGAAATTTTATTATGAATATCATATGAGCTATTGATTTTTATATAAGAAGGGAATGGAATGAACTTTATCCCTCTTATGAACATGTGTTTTACATCCTTCAACCCCTGTGGTAAATCGCTCATTGTTTAGCTATCATATGTTTCCCCTCTTTTTTTTTATCATTATTATTCTCAATGAATAAGTTATTCGTCGTAGTGGAGGAATCCTAATATTATAATTTTAAGTTAATTTTCTTGTCTTTGAAATTTCTATAATAATATCTATAAAATAATTGACCATGGCTTTAGATATACTAATATTTATAGTTTCCTGCCCCAATAATTATTTAGATACAGTGTTAAAATATATTTTTGATTTGGTTAGATTTTAATTAGATCTTTATATATCAAGGGTATTACGACCATTATATTATATCACTGTATTTAGAGTTGGGCGGCATATGATATAAGATTACCTTATATCTTCACACGTGTGTCAAATTATAGCTCCTTAATTATTAAATGTGTGTATTTAACACTCAAGCTCGCTTGAACTTTTCCTGAAGATGTTAATGAAAGCAGACAAAAATTTCAGTTTTTCCTCAACTAAAGCAAAAAATGATGTTTGTAAATTATATTAAACGTTAGATGACGTTTATGGTTATTTATCGATAATCATTTCAAAATAATATACTATTCTTTAGCGTAGAGAAAAATCATATTACAGGCATTTCGTATTCTTTTACTTATATTCAAACCCCCTGAAAACAAAAGAAGAATTTGTTTACTTTCCTGATATGAAATAGATAATTTTTAAATGAATTAAAAATTTTTGAGATTGATTTCGTTTGTACAAACCATGGATATGTGTAGCAGTTTTTATATTTGTAAGGTTGTAAAAAATGAGCTATCTATGAGGGTCTGAAAATCAATGGATGAATCCTCTACGCATCTAAAAAATGGTTTTAAATGGTTTAGGTGTGAGATCTTTATGGTCTGAAAGCAAAAAAAGGAAAACATTGATGGCCGAATAAAATAAAATAAAAAAAGTTTTTGCATCAAATCATACAATGGGGGAGGGGATGAGAAACTTAATTGTAAATTAAGTAAATTAATAAATAAATCCGGGCGCTTGCCCGGAAAGCAGGAGATCCAGGTTCGAGCCCTGGTTGGGACAGATATATTTTTTATTTTATTCCCTCGCATTGTTTGAAACTTAATTGTGTTTTTTGACAATAGCAAAATAAAGCTCGAAATCCTCAGCTGTTATGCAGGGAACGCAGTACCATATATTATATTATTGGAACCTTTATTATTTATTTGCTCAGATTAGAGTAATTCAATATTTACGGGATTTAATTTTACGGTCTATGTAAAAATAAATGTGAATTTCAAATTAAACCAGAATTAGTAGCATAGAAAAACAAATCAATAAAATTAAGAAGTGACTTCCTTCATTTACTTCCTACATCATTATGGAAACAGTTTAAGTATTAATTTCTGCTAGTTTATAATGAAAAATATCTTAAAGAAAAACAAAAAAACTGTCTGATGCAGGTCTCCGTAAAAATGGGTTACAGCTTAATAAATATTATATTTAATAAAATACAGTACAATACAATTATGGCAACACAAAGTTTTTCAAGTTTATTTATCTAGTGAAAAATTATTTTTCAAGTTGGTGCTTTTTCTGTAGTTTATTACTTTTTTTTTTCAATATATCCTCGAAATTTCTAAATTTTAAAGTGAAATTAATGTAAGAATTTCTCCTCCATATCCATAAATGGAGATGTCCTAAGGAATGATAACTCCCAACATAGACAGTCGAAAAGTTTTCAAATGAACTGAGTGCCCTTCTGAAGGGAAGCTATTCTATTTCGACGCCATCTTTATCTCCTACCACCAGCTTAACTCTCCTATAACTCTGGCTTCTACTAATGGTTTTTTGTAATAGCAGAATACTCTTTTTCGCGTTCCGCCCCCCCCCCTTTTTTTTTCATTTTTGCATTCATTGTATTTTTCCTCCTATTACCTCCTTCCCATTTTCACCTGAAAACTCCCCTTCCCACCCCGTTTCGTTCCTTCTTCCTTCAACTCCCCTCCGGCCACACACCATCTCCTTAACGGGCTGGTTAGAGAGGTGCAGTATAGTCATTCGGGGGATGAGGTGAGGGGTGAAGTAAGGTCATTTTCCCTCGTCGAATCACCATTCTACCTCATCTTCCCCCTCATTTTCCCCTCTTCCCTTTTTATGGTTCTTTGCTATAAAAAAATTTCCTGTTATCATTTGATGTGGCTTCTCGTTATAAATTAATGTTGACAGTGGCAGTTATTTTTCATTAAGCTTTTTGGGTTATAAATGTACTTAATATCATTGCGTGACTTCTGTCCCTTATGGTTAACACTAAATTATTTTTTCGGGGATTGTTAATCCAAGATTTTGAGGGGATGAATCCATACTACTCTCACTCTACCAAGGAGGCCCACCTCTCTCCTTCCTTATCTCTGAAGCATCATTTTAATTGTAAAGATATTACTGCAATCATAATTATTGTTCATTTAATAATTATATTTTGGGAAACAAAATATGTTTAATAATAAAAGTCCCCTCTGGCCTTCATGATAGCTCTGTAGATGGCTTAAAAAGGAATCCGAAACGTTGGCAGATAATTAAAAAAATACTCATATTTTTAAATTGTATTTTTTGGATCTACCTCGACTGCACCCCAACAGATAAAACATCGACTAATAATCTCTACGGTCGAAAACTCTCCATTTAAAATTTGTTTAAATTTAATTTTGCTCTTTGTAAATATAGCATCGGTTTTGATAGAAAATTCTATAAAAGTATTAGAAGCCGCTAACTTTTAGCTGATATGGTTGGGATATTGAGTACTAAAGTGTATTTATAACTATGGCCCAGTGCATACTTTGCACACCCCGAATGTGGTATAACGTCATCGAAATAATGGTTGTAATATCTATCTGGCTAACCCCATTATTGTGAGTTCGAGTTAAATTAAAAATTAACATGGTTGATGATTATTTGGCCGTCTCGAATATCGTGTGAGAATGGTCGGGGTTTCGGCCAGGAAAAAAAAATATACACCACAATTTGGAGTAATATTTTTATTTATGCCAACGTTTCGGCTTAGCTAGTAAGCCATCATCAGGGCAATGGTGTTGGGTGGAGAAATCTCCCCAGGGCGGTGTCTGTTCACAATGTGAACATTGGCATAAATAAAAATAAAAATATTACTCCAAATTGTGGTGTATATTTTTTTCTTCCTGGCCGAAACCCCGACCATTCTCACACGATA
>KZ807976.1:107601-129672 GCA_000696205.2 Oncopeltus fasciatus
TATATATATATATATAAACGACGTTAAGTGTCCTTATAGGCTGTACCCAGTGTTGTCATGGCTACTTACTCCGTTGAGTATTTAAACGAAGTTGAAGTCTACTATTTTTCTTCCACTTCCAGTTTAATTTTTTTGGTTTTAATAATTTAGCTATAAATGTGCATAAATAATGTATACTTTACACTATGTATATTTTAAGATCAAAAAGAGAGTTTGTTGACCGTAGATATTATTGCCTTGTACCTACTACCCCCACTCCCTTTTCTACTTCATAACTCAAAACAAATTCATAATGTTCAGTCATGGAAATGTGAACTTAGGGACAGGACGTCCTCTCTCATCTTCATGATAGGTAGGTGTGGCAAATTACTGCTTTAATGATATTTCAATTTTTTTTTGTCAATTAGTTGTTGGTTTGCATGTTTTTTTCAAATTGGTTCTTTTTTCAATATTGTTTTCATAAACTTTTAATTGTCTTACACAGCTTTCTACTTTCATACTCTTGATATCACATTATATTATAATTCTCTATTATACTAATTTCAAATATTACTGTATTCTCATGACATTGTATTTCTACAGCCCTGAAGATGGCTTACAATGTAAGCCGAAACGTTGGCAGATAATCCTTCATTAAAAAAATACATTTTTTTATTTGTGTTTTTTTGGATCTACCTCGACCGAACCCCAACTAAAATCATCTTAGAATGTATATTTTAAGATTTTTGTTGTGGTTCTGTCAAGGTAGAAAAATACAAATTTAAAAAAAAATGTATTTAAAAAAAAAATTATCTGCAGACTTTTCGGCTTACATTGTAAGCCATCTTCAGGGCTGTAGAAATACAATGCCATGAGAATACAATAATAATTTACAATATTACATTATGGCAATTCTATATTATAATAGAATTGCCATAATGTAATTTGATATCAAAAGTATGAATGTAGAAAGCTATGTAATTTAAATGTAAGCTACATTCATCCTTTTGATATCACATTATGTCAATTCTATATTATAATGTTGTAAATTATTATTGTATTCTTATGACATTGTATTTCTACAGCCCTGAAGATGGCTTTAAAGATGTGTTTGGTTTAAATCTCAATGATAAAAAATTATTAAAAGATTTTTAATAATTAGAAATCAGCTATTTATTTCCATTTGTCGGATTCGTGTTCGCTAATAAGAATTGAATTTTAAAACTGGTTATTCTATTAGGAAATGAATGAGGTGCATTTGTGTATGAATGCATGGGAGAATTGCTCACATACGACCTTCGCCTCTTATTTTTAAAGAGAGACAATATCTAACGGCGGAAATATCTGATTGACAGCACGGGGTGTACAACAGTATGTGATAACGTTTTTTTACGACTCGCCGTTATAACAAGAAAGTCACTTGGGCCCTAATTTATGCCCCTAAACATGACAAGCGTATCTCTTGTTTTAGCATTCCTGGCGTATGTTTTCCGTTAATTGTCTCCTCTTGTGCTTATAGAACCATAAAATAGTTATACTACAGCTAATAATGTTTCACTTTTGATAAATATTTTGTTTAAAAAAAAAAAATCATTTCCCAGTGGACAAAGTTGAGTAATACTTTTGTGAAGCTGTTTCAAAACTCTGGCTGGCATTATAAGTAAATATTGTTCCACGTAATTATGAAATAAAACATAAATTAAAAAAAAAATGATATTGAACTGATTCTATAAAACATCGCTAACTATTGTTACGCCTCGGGAGTGGGTCGTTATGTTGCAGCTCGGTTTAATTATCTCGTAATATTGAAGTTACGTTCAAGTTTGGCGGCATATTATCTCATTCACTGATCATTTTCTTATTCAATATTTAGGTGTGAGGGTTTAATTGATTCAAATTTAAGAAATAAAAGAAGAATTTAAGAACATGTACTCTGTAGTTGACGTACTCTTCTCTGTATAATTTTCGAAGTTAGTGTTGTATTTTCTTTAGTTGTATGGTATTATTATCGAAATGCTTATTAGAGTTCAAGATAGGTTTTCGAAAAATTTTTTCAGTTGTTCCACTCATATAAAAAACTATAACTTCTTGTCCACAGTACATTAAAATACCGTATAAACGGCGTATCCACACAAACGGCAGCTAAACAGTCCTTCTTCTAAAAATATTAAAAATAAAGGTACATTGAGCGGGTGTCTGAGACTGAGACAATATCACCACTCGGTGAGGAGTGAGATGGTGAGATGCACCCGACGTTAGCGTAAAGCCGAAAAGCTTCTTGCGATGAAATAAATTATTTTTGGGAAAACAAAAAAAAACCACCGGGAGCCAGATACCGCTAATGTGTTGGGAATTTAATAAGTTATCTGGCTAGTCCCGGTGGTGCAAATGGGTAGCATACTGGTCCGGAAAGCAGGAAATCCAGGTTCGAGTCCTGGCTGGGACAGATAGATTTTTTATTCTATTCCTTCGCATTAATTGTATAAAAAAAGAGAGTCTAACAAATAGCTGACAATGTTAGCTCCTTCGAGCATAAGACGATATATTCGCCCTACTCGGCGGGTTTAGACTCGTAGTAAAGTGCGGAGATTAGAATGAATTATCTAGCTAGCCTCGGTGGTGCAATCGTCAGCATACTTGCCCGGAAAGCAGGAGATCCGGTTTCGAGTCCGGCTGAGGTATTAAGATTTTTTTATTCTATTCCCTTGCATTTATTATGTACCTTAAATTTTTTTTTAAATTTTCTTAATAAAAAAAAATTGTTTATGCTTTTAAGAAAAGCTCTCTCTTAGGTTTTAGTTTCTGAAGATAATTGTGAATAAGTTTAATATGTAAAATCTATTACATCTATGCGGATTATTTATGCTGGAAATAGTTTTCCTTTTCCATTTTAAATCTCAAATTCAATCATATTTTCCAAGCCGGGGTGATTTATTTTGGTTTCCATTAAAATAATTGTCATAGATTCTCAATAACCCGCTTTTCCCAATCCGAAGAGCAGTAAGAGACTTGTCAATGAACGAGTAAGAGCTCACGAGTGAGAGCTGGAAAGTGCCAGTGCATTTACTCCCATTACGAGCATGACTGCAGGAGAACTCTAGGCCACCTTGAGGCGTCTGGAAAAGAATTCGGGATGCTCGTGGGGTGATTATTCACCAGAGACAGGACTTGAAAGATCTGTATGTCCTTGGAGGTTCGCATCGAATTGGTCTCGTATGAGAAACGTAGAAGGAATATTGAGATGTGGTCGGTTTGTGCATTGTACCAAGAATGAAGCCCCTAGATATGTTTTATATCCGTTGTATTCCCTGTGCCCCACAATTCAATGTCTTGTAGATGGCAAGTGTATTTCCTGATCTTAAGCAGTTTGCAGAGCTGTCCCAAGCGTCTGTTAAGTTCTCGTCTCTATGTCTATGAGTGAGTTATCCGGGTCAGTTCGCAGTCGTGTTGGAAGACGAGATAGCTCCGGCTCCGTCGGAGCTCCGCAGCTATCTACAGTACCGTTTTTATTCTTCAGCCCCGTTCTTTCTATAGAATTTTTCAGGTTCAAAAAACCCTACCCCTACTTGATAAAGTCACTCTATATAGAATTCTGTCTTCTTTGTAATATTTTTATAATACGGAGTTTTGACCAAATCCCCCCCCCCCCTCGTTGCAAAAAAGTTTTACGGGTAGAATAGGCGATTTGCCAGCGATGAGAAAACAAAAAAAAAGACAAAACCAGTCAAAAGAGAAAAAAGCCATATTAACTCCTGAAAATAGATACCAGTTTCGTAATCGTCACTTTAACTGTTAATTCCAGTTCAATATAAAAGTAAATATAACCTTCTCTTTTCATTGTTTTTGAAATTAAGCTCAGTTAATATGGATTGATCTGCTACGTGCTATGAAAAGCGAGATTTTAAAGAAATACTCCTCTATTAAAATCCATACCATGCTCAGCTTATGGATAGAGTGTATTACTATTTTAGGCGCATTTTGAAATGAGAAATTTGTTTATGCATCTATATTTCTTAGAGACTGCTGCCTTTCGGATCAATATTTTTTGGCGTTTGTTGGTTGGCATTTTGTTGACCGATTGGCAAAACCAATCCAGAACACGAACCTGGTTCTCCTGCCTGGGACAGTTAGATTTTTTATTCTGTTCCCTTGCACTAAAAATTAGTAAAATTTACGTGGAAATAAATACCACAAAAAATATTTATAAAACTTCATTATTATCCATTACTTGAAAACCCAGAGCGATTTCTCAAACTAAAGGTCTCTTATGAAAGCGAGATTGTATATCTTAGGACATATGGGATAGCCTAAAAAAGATCTTTAAGAAAATATAGAAAATAAAAAAAATCCTTTAATGTTACGTAGGCTTTTTTTCAAATTAAAATATATTTTATTAAAATATCGAATGTTTAAGTAACTAAAATTAAATAGTTNGTTCGTGTCCTGGCTGGGACAGTTAGGTTTTTTATTCTGTTCCCTTGCACTAAAAATTAGTAAAATTTACATGGGATTAAATAGAAAAAAATAATAGATTAGATAGAAAAAAATAATATTTATAAGACATATATATTATTTACTGGTCACTTTCACGTGTATGCGTTTATATTTTGATAAATAATAATGAAAAATCCAGTGTTGGGATTCTATTTCTAAACAGGCCGTCCCATACTAGCTACTTATACAGTGAAACGCAATATGTTACCGGTACCCTAACAGTTAAGAGGGTAACCAAAAGACAAAACATAAGTTTGATAAATTCTATATCAATGATGATTCATCGTGTTCACTCTTTCCGAAATTTAATTATATTTTTCATTCGGCTTGTCTGTTTGGTGGAAATCTATCTCAAACTTCACGCGTACTGAACAAAACATGAAACATTCAATTTTCATTAAATACTAAAAAATTATTTCAAATTTTTCTTTTCAAGGAAAAATTTTCTATGAAACATATTTTTTCTTTTCCAGAACACCATGACGTCCATTTTGGCTGGCTCTCAGTTTAAATGAATTTCCACTTAAAAAAACAAAAAAAAAAAAAAAAAAAACAGAAAACAATAAAATAAAATTTATCCCGTAAAACAGAACCTCCTCATGATGTAATCCGATAATGGTACATATTTCTATCAGAAGAAAGAAAATTTTCCTTTGCCGCTGTCGGAGTGGAAATACTTCAGTTAAACTTTCTCTTCTATTTTTGTGTACCAATTGACATAAACTTGCACGGTCCAAACTAATTGATATGATCAAACAGTCAAGTTCTTTCGGCTATAAAGCATTTTTGGAAGTTCAGAATTGAATGAAGTAAGGAAATTATAATTAAAGTAACATTTAAATTTAATCTGAATATTGATATTTATTATGAAATGTAATATGAATATTCATTCATTATTAAGATAGCTTTTCATTGTCAAAAATGACAAGCTTCAGTAACTCTGTCAGTATAGTAAGATTTTTATATTTGTATGTTCTTCACTGCGATCATATACTACACAAAAACGTATATTAGTATACGAAAAGGGGAAGATTGAAGCCTAGAAAAGTAGAGGAACCATTGGAAGAAGAGGAAAGAAGATGGAATACCTGGTCATATAAGTATGAAGTTGAAGTATAATATACCAATTGCTCAATCTATAACATTATAAAAAGTTTCTGAATTTGTTAGCAAACAAGCTATGCCAACTATGTTTTATTATAGTATTCTATATGAAAGTTAGAAACACTTAAAATCTTTAACGATAATCATGTTACCGCGATACTTTTATGTTATTGTTATGTTGTTCCTCCTTTCCACCAAACAGATGCCTTGCGAAATTAGCTTCCTGTCAAGCCATTTTCATTAAAACATTACGCTCAGTTTAATGTTGTGTTAATAAATTTCCTGAAACTAAGTTGAAGTTCGTTGTTTAATTCAGCTATAGTTATTATTTTTAATTTGTTCGGTTGTTTTTTTTTTGTTTTTTTTTTACAAAAAGTAATACAAATCTTTCGACTAATAGTACTAAACTTTAAAATTATAATTACCCAAAATTAAAAACTTCAATAAATCTTTGGTCCATCCTAAATTGAATGTATTTTAATTATGATTTTGCTTTTAAAAATGTAGGCCTCTATTTGGTCTACGGAGTGGAGCGGTCTTTGTGACTGTTATTTCTGATCACTGTTTATACACTGAAAGTTTCGCTGCCCTAGGTTTGAAACTGGCGACTACTAGCGATATTTAGCGTGCAATTTCTAAATTCTCGGGGCACTGAACGATTTCCTGAGGCCCGATTATAATATAATTTATGAATTGCACATTAGAATAAATCATTCAAATAGAATGGTATAATTACCATAAACAAGACTCAATTATTGCGGTTTATATTAATACAAATCGGTAAGCTGTAATTCTTTTCGAAACAAAGAAGGAGGTATTTTACCGTGTAGTATATCATTACATCAATAATTGAGGCTCGGTCAGAAAGGATTTCAATAAAAGTCTTTTATGAGAAAAAACTAACAAGAATTGATTGTTTAACGCCAACGTTTCAGCTTCCATTGGAAACTGAAACTTGTTAGTGAGGCATACCAGATAGTCCCTGCCACAATCATTAGCGCTGAAGATGGTTTAAATTGCAAGCCGAAACATTGATATTATAGAATAAATTCTTATTCATTTTTTTTCTCTTATTGGGCTTTTTTAAGAATTATTTCTGACCAAACCTCTGCTATTGACGTACTAATAATGATTTTCCTTATCTTTTTACTTTACTTGCTTGAGTTGTGACAATTTACATCCGAGTGGGAATTCAAATAGCACGTCTTTTAATTTCTTCAATTTCTTCACTTTTTTTCTTACTTGAGGTTAATCCGTTTAGCTTAAATAAATTTTTCTATTTTTTCTTAGTAACCGTTGTATTTTTGTAATATTGACTTTGGATTCTATGCTTGATAGGATTAAATTATTTATTTATCTTCTTGGTTTTATATATTTTTATTCATCTTGAAAAGGTTTTCTGCAGAACTCAGGGAATTTAATTCAATTTTCCACTTTTCTGGATTCTCATTGAATTAAAAATAGTCGGGAAATGTTTTGCACCGATTCTTCGTTTTTCTACCAATTTAAGTATTTACACTTACTTTCAGTACGCAACATTTGGATATAATATATTTATCGGTATATCAATGTCTTGGGCGAAATTATGAAAGAGTCAGTAATTTTAATAAAATTTAATTCAAAATATCATTTTTGTTTCTCAAGGTCCTTTAAATTTATTATATTGGAAGGTCCCCGCCATGATACATATTGCTAGAAATGTGGATTCACCATTATTTCTACACCGTTCCATTAATCAAGATTGAGTTCGAAGTATTCGCCCTTTTGATAAGATAAAGAGATCATCCTCTGACATCAGGTGAAGAGATGGGTTAGAAATTACGGATAAACTTTATATAAATATTTTTGCTCATTTGCTGCCTTATCATAATTTATAATTTTTAAAATTTAATTATGAAATTGTTAATGTCATAATTTACTTTTGATTAAATTTTTTTTACTATAATAGTACATTATTTCATGAATTTAATAAAATACCGAAAGCAGAGAGGTAACACAAAGGAGAATTTGGACTAAAGGAAAATATGAATTTTGTTTTACAACTATTTATCGGTGAAGTTTTATTTCAATATTTCAAAATTAATGCAGGGAGATTAGTTCTTCAAATTGGTGTTATAAGCAGAAAATATTGATTTTTTTTTATTCAGTTTTAATGAGAAAATATTGAAATGTAATATTTATTTGTGACATAAGAATAATAATAATATTTAGCGATATGAATGTTTATAAAATTTAAGCCAGAGAAGAGTATTCAGATTGGGGTTGTAAATAAAATTTCCTATTTTTTTTTCGGCTAGAGATCAGTCTAGTCAAAATTTGTTTTATATTAATAGACTAGTAGTATACTTAGTTTATTATTATTACTTACGTAAGTTGAGTTTTAGTAGATTTTTTTCCTTTCTGATGGTCTGTTAGTTTATTATTAATAGACATCTGTAGTCGACATTGTTCGATCCAAAGCACATGTCCAGATTTGTTGGCAATCGTTTCGTCGGTCTACGTCCGGTAATTCAATAGAGGCGCCGTCATCTTTCGGCTCTTTATAGAAGCTTTAAGTGTGTGGTCTAGAGGCAGTTGTGTTTCTGACGGGTCTGTTCTTGGCCGTGTGCGTGATGTGGGGCTGGGGTTTCGGCTTGCCAGAGTGGGAGGGGGCTGGTAGCCACTGTGTTAGGGGTTTGCTCATGTAAACAGAGAGGCTCTTGTAAACCTCTCACCAGTCAGACCTCCACTTCAAGCAAGACTTAATCACCGGATCACATACCTTAAAACTACCCCCTCCCTTTTCTTTTCCTTGTTTTGCCCTGAGGAAATTATGTTAAAAAAAAAGTGTTTGAGACCTCGTATGTTCTATTTCCAAAAACCAAAAGTCCTTAATGCCGGAGCCCCGACGAGGGACATATATAAGTAACTGCCTCGATTGATCATAAATACCGAAACATTCTTTCAAGGGTGAAGTTAAATTCACTAAAGAAAAATTTACCCGTCCTGGAGTTGAATTCTTTAATTATTTTTCTAAGTATTCATTTTTCGTAAAAATGTTTCAGGGGATTAATTTCACAGTTTTACTTCCTTTACACTACCCTACCCCTCACCCCATTTCAGCCATTAAAGGTTTTCAAAAAGAAGCTCAGATATCGAATTTGTTTTTATTACTTGTAAGTGCTCAAGTTCCAACTGGCTAATAGATGTGTGTACGTTTTTGAGATGAACATATTCTTTTTTCTCCTAAGTAAAATCGACGCAGGACAGAAAACCATAGTTTTGTCCCGCTACCAACCTGAATAGCTTGATTTCATTCACTTTCTATTTTGAAACTGTTAAAGGTGCTAACGCACATTGAAGACCCTCCAGTTTTTTAATTGCATTGTTGTTGTTTTTTTACTCCTTTTTTTTCCTTTTTGAAAATCATCATAAGATGATAATAATTAACTTTTTTTGCTTCTATAAGTGAGCCCAATTTTTTAAAGTACTCATTCTGTTTCTCGAGGACTAAATAAAGATATTATTGTTTCTATTTAAAGTTGGATTACCTGGTAAAATTTCACTAATTGATTGAACAGGAATGCTAAAAATCATTTTGACAAACATTTGCACGAGTTATGTTTTATTTAATTAATCTAAGGCATCCCGCAGACTGAAAAAATTATTTGTTATTCCTGTTTTAATATTTAATTAATTTTCGCGCTATGCATCTAGTTTCGTTGCATTTAAATTAAAGTTATGAAAACATTTATAAAAAAAAAAAATTCCTGATTATAGGTTGATCTGCTTCTAGTTATTCGATTTTGCAAATCAATTAAGTTTTAAAATATAACTTGAACATTTTGCAATTAGTTTTATACCTTACATCTTTCTGGAAGGATTTGCTGGCTTCATCTGATTCTGAGTGTTGGTCGAACCGCTAATCATAATCTTACTAGCCATACAACCCTAATGGGAATAAATAACAAGCATTGTTTTAAAACTATTAAACAAATTTGACGGCGGATATCTGACCTCAAATATAAATTAGCATTTGTTGAGACATTTATGTAAACAGAAGAAGAATTAACCTAAATGAGATAGCTGTGTTTACAGAGTAGAACATTCCCGGCAGACCAAAACATACTGAATCGTTTACTGTTGAGGGTTTGTTTGTCCAAAGGTTCTTCAATACCCGTCTTTATATATTTCAGTGGCATTTTGCAAATTAATTTTAAAACTGGCATATTCAAAAGTTGCAATTTTGTTTTTAAGGTTTTTATCTGTTGTGCTATTTGGCCTGCAATCCGGGCCACATTGCATGTTACTCAAGGTGTTGCGGGCGGAGCTATGAGGCTTTAAATGCTAGATACCTTTCTCCAACACTTGTGGAATTAAAGCAGTTTCTTTTGTCGTTCTACAAAGATTTATTTTTCGTAATGTCTTCTTCGGGTGCTTGTTGAGGAGTGACACGATACCCCTCTGATACCCTCTTGCCGAGAGAATATATTTGAGACTGCTAAAGAAGTTTTTATTTATTGAAATATGGATACATTCATACCTAAATTCTCTATAGTCATGTATCCTGGGATTAACTCTAAATTCGTCACGGAATGTGCTCAGTAGGGAAACTCAAATTAGTTTCAATCGTGTTTGAAGATTGTCAGTCCTTTTAGTAAATGACTGCTGTAGAAGTGTACTTTCCAAGGTTAAATATATTTTCTTGTTGTATCTGCAATAACATCAAGAAGCTTCTTTAATTAGAATACCTACTTTAACAGGAACCTAGAATACTTTAACAAAAACCTTGGTTCCTGAAATAATGTCCGAGAATTAGTATAAGCTATGTAGCTAGGACCCGTTTCTAGATTCCCCTCGGATCGATAAGTTAATTGCCTGTCTCTGGGATTGTGGGGGCGAGCGTGTCGCTCCTTGTTTGTCCCCGGCCTTCTAAGCCTGAATATTTGAGTTAATGACGTGTGCGGGAGTGTAGTGGCGGGAGAGGGTGTAGTAGGCCCAGCTGGACGCCGGAGACAAAGCTCGGGAGCACGCGACTCCCGATCAGCCCTTTCAAACGCCCATATGCAGCTAATTTTGAAGTTATTCTTATGCAAAATGCCCCGCCGACTCCACCCTCCGCCCTGGCAGTTTTTCGCACAGATATCGGTTTCCCGATTGTCACTCTGCTTCGTATAGCTGGTTATCCCCTTAGTCGCGTCCCACACAGCTCATTTGACATCTCATTCACTTAATTGAAAGTTGACAATAACAGTTTTTACATGACACAAATAGTACGAAACTGTTTGAAATTGTCATTTAAAAAACCTCATGCATTAACCGGATTTAAGGGAGGGAGGGGTAAGGAGTAAATGTCTAATTTCATCTAGGACGACTGGGAAAGAGCTGATCAATCCTCTTAAGTCGAATTCTTTAATATGTAATTACATAAAAATGTTGAAAAAATGGCGTTTCCCTGATTATTTTTAATTAATAGTAACGAAAAATTTTCAATTTAGTCTTCCCATAATGTAGTTCTATGCAATCCTTCTATGCATAGAAGGATTGCATAGAAGGGATTGCATAGAAGGATTGCATAGAAGGATTGCATAGAATTGCATAGAAGGATTGCATAGAAGTTGCATAGAAGGGATTGCATAGAAGGATTGCATAGAAGCATAGAAGGATTGCATAGAAGGATTGCATAGAAGGAGGATGCATTTAAGAATGCAATTAAATATGCTTCAGTATTGGGCGGGTCCTCTTATTTTTAAAATGCAGAATATGCTTAGTTTATGCAGCTCTTGCGTGACGGACTTGTTTTAACTTACTGAATATTCTATATTATTATATGCTAACATTAATTTTTCTATGTGACAAAATATTATTGTCATATTTATTATCATCTTATTTATTTATTGTAGTTGGTAGTTGCTATGAATGGTTCAGGTGGTTGTAACTTATATTTTTTTTATGTACTTGTTGTAGGTGATTGAAAAGAAGCTCTTTGTGTATGAAGGAGTTCTCCTGTCAAACCGCAACGCTTTCAACTATTAATAGAAAACATTAACATAGACGATTTTGCAATCTTTCTCTTATATAACTTTATATTCTATAATTACGCCCAATTGCCAAGCTAATAGCTTATTTAAGAACACCTTGAGTTTTATTGCTTCGAGGTTCGTGTTTTTTTTAATGGATTCTCTAGTTAGTATTTTGCTTCACTCTTTTTACTTTTTATACATAATATTCAAGTCACACTTGCCTTGTATGTATGGGGATGTTGCTTGATGTTTATTACTTCTAACGCGAAACTTCAGAGATTTTTTCGGGGTTGAGTTACTAGAGAAAGTAAGCCACTCTTTAGAAAGGAGGAATATCTTATTTTTCCAACGTTTTGGCTTCATTTGATAACCATTTTTCGGGCTAAAACATAATTAGTTTTAATGCATGAAGGTGGCCCAAAAATTGTGTACAATTTTTTTAAAGGTTTTGTACGTGTCCCGATTTCTATAGTCATGCATTAAATGGAAGTACAATCCTCTATATTAACAATGCACTGATATGCCTGCCCTCATACTTTATTTTGTATTGTTGCATGAAGGAAAGGAAGTTGAATATAGGAAACCGTACAAGAGATTCTTCAAGCAGAGCGTGCTCTACAATCAGAATATCTTCCCTTCCCGAAGGATATGGAATCCCGAATGCCTAGTGATGTTCCCATTGAGGACTCCTTATTGTCGGATTGATAGGGTTTGGGGTGGATCCCTTCGCCCCCTAGGATTGAGGGATGGTGGTTGGGGGGTGGTGGAGTAGGTACGGGATGTCCTCTGCCGGGAGGGGTGAGGTCACACCACTTGTAGGAGTCTCCTTGTACTCCTCTTCAGCCTGAAGTATGCTCGACACGGAGAGGTCTTCTGAGACGAGAGGATCGCCTGCTTACCAACCCACACTCCCTCGAGGGGACTTAGTTTTTCAATAAGCCCCAAGGGAGGTTATCTTTCGGCGCCTCTTATCGCCTAAGATTCCTGAAACCATTACCCCCCTCTTCCTCATGTCGAGTTTATCAGCGACCATTTATCTCACTTTCGGTATATATGGAATTCTAAGCAGTTTTCGTTATTGAGACTTAAAGGAATCTCTCACGTACTAAATCAATCGGCGATTGATTCATGTTTCTTAGAACGATGGATATAGCGGACTAATCTCAAATCAAAATTTGCTTAATGAATTATCGATATTTCTGTGATAATTGCCATAAAACGGGTTAAATGTAAAGATAGCCATACATTTTTTCCATATTTTTTAAATTAAATTAGTATAAATTACTATTAGAAATTATTTGTTATTATTAAACGAGCGCGTATNCAACTTATTCTAAGATGATTTTAGTTGGGGTTCGGTCAAGGTAGAACCAAAAAACACAAATTTAAAAAAAATGTATTTTTTAATAAAGGATTATCTGCCCTAAATAAGATAATCCTTTATTAAAAAATACATTTTTTTTAATTTGTGTTTTTTGGATCTACCTTGACCGAACCCCAACTAAAATCATCTTAGCTTAAGTTGTAGTTTCCTCTAAAAACTGTTGAGTTAAATTAATTTTAGTTGCAGTGGCATTAAATTCGTATAAAGATTGTATGGTGTTGCCAGAAAAGTATACCTCATTACTGCTAACTGCTTTTAAAAATCTTCTCGTACTTCTTTATGTGATTCCTTTATTTTCTTAAAGAAAATAAGAACTACTGTGTCAAATAATAGTATATTTGCTTCTACATTTTGAATTAATATTCTCACTCATCTAAGAATCATTACAGGTCAACTAATTTCATCTATGTTTCATTTATTTCAACACATTAGAGCTTTAAGGAGTCAGTTAATGGATTTTTATCAATCTGCCTACCTGAAAATACTCATCTACTCAATTTTTAGTGCAAGGGAACAAAATTGTCAAAATTTACGTGGGATTAAATACCACAAGAAAAATAATATTTATAAAATCATCTTCTCAGTGTGTCGTAAACTTGCTTGTCAGGGTCTGTAATTACAGTAGGATATACATAATAATGGCTACTATAGTCCATGTCCGATTAAGTAGGATCGACCAGGATGTTTCTCTGAAAGAAAAACTGAAGCATAGAAAGAAAAATAGAATCTCTTATTATTGGTGTGCAAGAGCGATTTCAAAAAGAAACATTTGTACATCCAAGGTCCAAGCAAGTAAAAGTATTTTAAAAAATTGGTTCATTATCATTATTTGTTATTCTAAACTTATTGATTATTATGAATAACGCATTTTCTCTATTTACTAGTCTGATAATGGAAATAGTTTTATTTTATTATTGATTGTAAACATTGGAACTTGATTTCTCACTTCTGATGAGTAAATAATTATGTCCCAGTCTTATAGAAAAAATCTGGTTCTTCAGCCTACTAAAGATCTATTTTATTATTTTGATAGCTATTAAACAGTTAGAATTATTCAAAAGGAGAGTTTTTTGACCGTAGATATTATTCTAAAATCATCTTAGAATAGTTAGAATTATTGTTTTACTTTAAATATAAAATTTGATTTTTTAAAAAAATTGGTACGCTAGTTGTTCAAATTAAATCTGAAAATTGAATTTTTGTTGACCATTAGATTAATGAATTGAAGTAGATACTGATCAAAATTAGTCATTTCTACTCACTTCTACTAAATTCTTTGTAAATTTACTATAGTTGTCATTGATCTTTGGATATTTTTTATGCATTCATCAAGACCTATTTATTGTTTCCTGGATGGAGAGTCATATTTGATCTAAGATAAAAGATTTTGACAAATTGAAAAAAAGCCTTCAATTGAATAAATATGGGGAAGTTGTTTGAAAATGTAATTGACTCAGCTCAGCAACATGTACTGAAAGGAAGACTAAATATAGTCTTTAATCACTTAGGGATTATGTTCTACTGTTTTTTCCTTTATCCCTTCTTCGATATATTGCCATATTTAGCACTATAACGTGGAAGTAATACACTTTATTCTTAGTTGTTTTTTTTTTGTTAACTAAATTATGTAAATTTCAAAAGTAGCAAGATATGGAGCTGGAGTCCAATAGTATTTCTATAATTATTTAGAGAATTACATTCATCCTAAATTTGATAGAACAGGCTGGAAATAAAGGCGAAAAGGGGGTCTTGAACCTAAGGTTTAGATTCTTGAGTTGTATTTAATTAATATGCGTTTCTTATAAAAGTATTAAAAAAACAGAAGTTCTAAAAATTTCATTTTAATCGTATTTATAATTATAAAGATTTCGATTAGCTATAATTTTAGAGAATACATTCAAACACAAACATTTGTTTGTATAATAAAATTTTGGATGAACCATTTTTCTTTTGCAGAATTATTGGTTATTTAAAACTTATTAGCATAAAAAAGTTTCACTTTATTTCGAATTTCTTACTGCTAAAGTCAATATACTTATTTTCATGGTTTCCATCTGCTAAATAAACAAAATAAAAACACCTATTTATTAATATTTCTCATTTATTTTATTTTTTTAAACCAAGTTGACTGGCAATTTTCAAAATATTTTTATAAGATTTTTCATTCGAGAAATAGAAGGGTTTTTAACCCCGAAACCACTCCTAGCCAGGAATTTGTTTGTCTGGAATGCCAGACTCCCAGGCATCTGGGGTATCACACACTCAGGAGCCCTTCCATTGGACGTCTCTACGGACGGTGCCTGGTGTCTTAATAAATATCTTATGTGCCAGGTGTAAGAATTAAATGTCCAAAAACAATACACTTTTCCATCTAATAGACCGCTCCATAGGAAAAAACAGCTTTTGAGGTTGTAAGCAAACAACCCCCAATACTCAAGAAATAAGGTGTTACTTTAAAGTTTAAGAGTAAATACATCTCATTGGATTTAAATTTATTTAAAATTTATCACAGTCGTGATTTAGTTACAGTTGAGCAGTAGTCTCTCTCTCTTCATTACCCCATTTGCCCCCATTTGTGGGTATTCTTGAAAATTTGTTTGTGTGGATTTTATTTTGTATTAACTTTTTACTTAAATTTTTTTTCACTATAAGTTGTAAAGTTTCTCTGTGTGTCTGGTCGTAAATAAAGCAGATAGTTATCAACTTACAAGCACGGATGCCGTTAGAAAATGTTCTTTGGGTAAATTAATAGGAGGCTGACACTGTTGTACCTGTGTAGCATTATTATTGTGATTACCCGGTCTCCGCTACTGGGTTTTGGGAGGAAGGGTACCGTTGTCCGCCTCGAGATCGCTATCACACTCGAGTGCTTGTAAATCTAATGGGAGAAGCTAATGCGATCCGTATCTGCTCGAGAGGGAAGGGTTTCCAGAAGAAATGTCAGATCTGTTTCCTGCGTAGAGGTGTCAACCTGCTTCCGCCTCACCTGCGCGCCCCCTCCCTCTCTTGTTTATTTTCTTAATATCCCCTCTGCCCCACTCCCTCGGAAGCTCACATCTGTAGTTCCGGTGCAAAGGGACATGCACTTACCTCGTCTTGTTCCCCATACAATTCCCATTCCTCTTTCCAGTGGACTAAGTTACGCTCGACACAAAATTTCAATGGAAGCTCAAATTATTTCTTGGCTCACATTCATGCCGTCAATAAGAGGAAATTATTCTCCGTACATTGCTATAGAATTGTCTAAGCATATTTAAAATTTTCGTTAAATAAAGATTAATTGAATACAAATAACATAATATATATATATATANACGAAGGCCCACAAAGAATAGGATTAGACACTGTCAAACACCCTCCGTTGAACTTATTCATAAAACCGGCTACCCTGTGTCTAAATTTAAATTCATATTTTTCATCTGATGACACGTTGGCGTAGGGACTGCGAATACTATTATACTCTGACTGAGGGAGGGCTTACTTCCACCGTCTCATTATTATCTTTTTTTTTTGTTAACCCAAATTTCTAAAATTTAAAATATAACTCTTGCGAGCTAATTTCAGTTTAAGTTTAAACAAGAAAACATATAATTATAGATCTAGTTCATGCTTAAACAAATTCAAGATCCCAAGATATATATGATTTTTCTCTAAGTTTCGACTCGTCGAGTTGTTATCGCACATGGAATTTCACTAGCGCTGTCCAGTGATGTATTTTAGAGCTGTACACGCTTTGATTGCATCCTCATTGGTCTTCCTTTTACTTTAGAAAATTTGAATTCCATGTGTTTAAGAATATCTAAAGTAAAAAAAATGTTCTTAAAAATCGACTGAAAATGTGGTCTTCAACAAACCATATTAATAGTTTTAAATATCTACGATTGGCAACGCCAGTGTTATATCTAGAAATAATAATAGGATAAATAATTTTCCATTTTTTCCAAATGTTTTTAGTATTATTCGATGCTATTATTTAAAAGTTTGAGAGTGGTGTCATTGGTCACCTCCTCTCCTTATGTAACTTTCATTAATGTAATTTTTTTTCTATTATTCGTTGTTATCAAATTAGGAAATGTTTTTATTTATTTTTAACATAATGTAATATATAAATAAAGGTTTTTAAAAAATTAATTACTTAAAAGATACTCCCTGTGTTTACGTATTGTTGTATGTCAAGTATTTAAAAAAAAAAGTTATTTGTTTTTATAAATATAAGGTTATTTTTTCTAAAAAATTAGTCGAATTTCGCTAGAAAATATTTGTTCATTGGTCTTCACGGTCGGCTTTATCATATTTGAATTCATGCTAGGGTCAATAGTTTTATTTTACTGTTCACAGTGAATGTCTAATGTTTAATTTTGATTTTGTAGAGTTTACTTATTACTCAGTAATTACTCATTTGATTATTGGACAGTTTGGTCAACTATATGAATTTGTTTTGCTTTTTCTCTAGTAGGATAGAAATAGGTCACCCTCATTTCATGACCCACATGAAAATGGGATCTTGGTGACACGACGTCCCCTCTCGCCTTCATGATAGCCCTGAAGATGGCTTACAATGTAAGCCGAAACGTTGGCAGATTTTTTTCTCCGGAATTCCAGGTACTTCTGCTTACCAATCCCCCCATGTATCCCTCTAGTTTGCAGCTGCAGGTTGTTGCTTCATTCCCTACTGGTCGGCGGGGCTTGATCAAGAGCCCGCATGGGGTTATCTCTGAGAACGTAGGGGACCTCGCCGAGCTTACCTGCCTTATCGCGACACAATGTCCCGGGGTAAACACATGTCCGCTGGCTATCTCTGTTTGCCCCCTCCCCGGAAACAACCCCCTTTATCAGGACTACACTCTCATTCCTATGTAAATGTTTGCTGGCGACACGTTAAATGACCCTTTCATTCATTTATATTCTTCCTCTGAATATCAGTAATGTTCATTATCATTTATTTAAAATAAATTTGTATTTAAGCAGGGCATGAATGTTTGCTGAGGTTTTAAATTGAACAATCAGTCCATCACAAATTTGATCACCAAGAAGTTCTTAAATAATTTTCCCCACTTTACTCACAAATGAGTCAGAGTTATAAGTATTTAATTTGATCTTTGTGTATTCTGACAAATATTTGAACGAATGGATTTGCGCTTGATTTCCTTTACCCTTAAGAACATTAACTAATGTCTACAACTATATCGTTTATAAAAAGCCTCGCTGGAAAACTTAACCTTCATTAATTGGTCAACATTTTTTTTTTTTTTTTGCAATATGATAATAACGAAGAATTTTATTAAAAATTAGGGAAAATACATTTTATATGTGAATAAAATAAAATTTAAAAGTTTTTAGCTTAATTTTCTTACCTGAAAATTAAAGTTTCGATCCAATCATTCTTTTACTTAGAGTTGGCTCAGATTGAGTCTACTTGGAAACAATGCTGTTCTTTAAAAGCAGTACGGTCAATACCGCGTGTGGTTTTCCAAGTCACCACCACCAGAGTGCATAGTAGTCTTATTAATTTAAATAATTCGCTTGAAAAGCAACCGGCAGTCTTTCAGGCGACAAAATTAATCCGTAATGGCCTGAAACACAAAATAAATAAAGTAGGCTTAAACAAGGTAGCGCACGATTTAGCGTAAATAAACAATCGATTTTAGACAAGTTTCTCCTACTAGAGATTTCTAGTTCGCTCCGTTCCCTGACGTCTTATACAAGCTTATTGAAAAACGCTTGACGGATTGAGCTCTTAAATTCAAAATGTACCATGAAAACGCATATCATTGGGTGAAGGTTTAGGGTTGAATAAGAATTCAGACAATAAAACACGAAGTAGCTATGTCCTTTCAGAATTCCCATCCATATAAAAAATGTCATACACGATAATTAGTGTTAGATAAACTGGAAAAATAATTCCACTTAATTTAAAGTTGCAAATTATTTATACAATATAATTTAATCAGTCATGATTTAGGTACTCAAATGTAACAAGGACTTTTTCTCCATCCCCCCCATTACCTGAAGCCTGAAATTTAGGCCGAAACGTTGGCAATAATAAAAACTTTTTGTTTACAAATTAGTTTTTATTTTTTCAAATCCAAAGACCAATCCTTCCTCATAAATTTGGACGGTCAACTAGCTATCTTTTTTATTAACTTCACTATATTTTTGCAATTATTGTGAGTAAATATAATATAATTAATAACATCCTTAAATAAAATGTGTGGAATAAAAAACTGCTTACATATTAATATCAAATCTTATTTACCAACTACCAGTTGAATATATTTGGTAATTCGGTCCTTTACTTTGGTGCAGCATTTACTAGATATTCAGAATATGAATTTTAGGCAAACATCCACATAATCTGCCAATTTCATGCATTAGTTATTATATTTTAATTAATGTAATGAGTTTCTTTACGACTGAGTATTATTTATGGACGATCATTGTCTTATTTTGGTATTCAAGTATGGCCGATTTTTCATTATTATTATGTAGGACCCTTAGTATGTTATCTGAGGAGGTGATTTCTGTAATATGTTGTCTGTGTGGTGAGCATTCTCCTCTCGAAAGAGTTTGCCTATTATTATGTAGGACCCTTAGTATGTTATCTGAGGAGGTGATTTCTGCAATATGTTGTCTGTGTGGTGAGCATTCTCCTCTCGAAAGAGTTTGCCTATTATTTTTATTCTTTACCTCCCTCCTCCCGAAATGTATGCAGCATTTACCAGTTGTCAGTTGTGCATCTTATCTGTCCTCCCTCCCACACATGCTGTTCCACGGTGTGGGGGAGCAGGCTTCCTATCTCTGACTGCACTCCTATGTAAATGTACGTTTGTGCCCCGTTAAATGACACATATATCTCCGAGTCCCGTCTTCGAGGATTTGATCCATCCGACCACCCTCTTCGCGATTTGACACGATCCCAACTCCCCGGAGCATTCCTCGCCCTTCTAGCCCTCGTCCCAGCTGTCCTCGGCCAGCTGGAGGTTTTTGCCCTCAATGGGACGGCTCGAGTTACTCAATAAAATCGCAAAAACCATTCAGAGCTGTTTATTCATTCTTATAAAAACCGCGCCTCCACGACCAAAAATTTCACTGGCTGCGAACTGCAATTTTTTTCGACGGAATGCACGCTTCTCGCACAAGGCATACTTGGATTATGCCTTCATGCTTCTGTTGCGTATGTTACCCTGTGAATGAGATTAAGTCAGAAATAATTAATAAAGGCTATTTTTTTTAAAATTTTATTAAGAAATAAAATTATTTTGGAGTCATCATTTCATTCTAAATTTACCTTCATTAAATAGTTTATAATAAATGTAAATTGATTCGCATAGCTCAAATAACAATATTTGACTTTACTTGAGATGAAAGGCAATATTTTTCTCAGAAATGGATCCTAATAATTGGTTTATAAATATGTCTAGGAAAGTAGTAATGGCTATAAGAATAATGGTTTTTAATCAAACTTGTAGTGTTTTCATATGGATTCTCAAAAAAAAAAAAAAAAAAAATACTTGCCTAACATAAATTTATTCAAGACTAATTCATATTCAGGGCATATGACATTTTAGTGAGATTGAATAAACTAAAATTAGCCATCATTAATTTATGTTTCCAGTTATTTACAGTTTGAGATAAGCTATATATATCTCACGTAATATTATATGAAGTTTAGACCAACGTAATCTAAACAGATTTGAAAAAGATCGTGGATTATTTATTGCAAAAGTCCAGTTGTCTGAGATTCCGATTGTGCTGCTCTTTTAATCTCCTAAGGTAAGGTTATTGTGAAGCTTATTATAAACTTAAATTTAGAAAAATAAAGAAAATAATAATAAAACATAAATAAACAGTTGTACAAAAAGCATAATAACAGAAATAATAAATGTTAATAATAATAGTTTATAAAAAGACATTTTAAAATGGCATGTTCTTCGCATGATGGAGAAACTAGCCAGTGTCAGCTCTCCTGCTAAATTTCAATAAAATATGTGCATCATTTCAATATTACACATCTCACGAAAAAAATGTTTTTAAAAGTATTTTTGTTTTTATCATAAGCATTAACTGAATGTCTTAAGAGCGTTGGGATCTCGGTAAAACGATGCATTTTTATAAAATATATGATGCACTGATTTTATGTTTTTGAAAGGTACGAATACAGGTATCCAATTTTTTATCAATTAAAATACTTCTGCCTTAGGCAGTTGAGAAAGTAAAAAGCAATAATAATATATTTATATTTTTTTTTTTTGGATCTAACTTGACTAATAATAGTGATATAGTTTTGAGTAATAATTTATGTTTTCATTTATAGTTTTAAACAAGCCGTTGGGTGGTTTATGGCTCTGGAGAGAGTTGCTACGTAGCATTATCACATTTTATGTATTCGATGGATGCCCACTCACGTCACCGAACAATGTAAGCCAAAGAGAGAAGGGGGAAAAAAGCATGTTTTGACTAAAGGGCCGAAAGATTTGTTGCTCACCCCTTAAGGACAAGGGTATGTTGTGGCAGGAGTACAGCAGGAATGCAAAGATTATTATCGTGGCGTTGGGGTTGGCGGCGCGTGGCGTCTCCCCATTGTTCTCTCTCCTCTGGAGGCTGGCAATCAGCGGGGGACCAGCCCGGAAACGTGGGGCCTAACCACAACACTCCACCCTCTACCCCTTTCTTCATCATCCACCATTTATCAGCTTTCTTCTACCCCCAACAAGAAGAATAGCTTGTAAGGACGGAGTAAAAAGGCGTATTAAAAGCTGAACGCCACATTACCCCCAACTTAATGAAGAGTTCCGTGCTTCCACTGCAACTAATATAATTGCGTTTTGCCTGTAGAAAAATGAAAATCTCTTACGTAAGAAAACAAATGATGCCCAATAATCTTTTATCTAATTTTAATTAATTTGATACCCTGCGAAACGATAAATAGAAACCTTAAGTTGTAGTTCAAAAGGAGAGTTTGTTGACCGTAGATATTATTCTAAGATGATTTTAGTTGGGGTTCGGTCAAGGTAGAACCAAAAAACACAAATTTAAAAAAAATGTATTTTTTAATAAAGGATTATCTGCCCTAAATAAGATAATCCTTTATTAAAAAATACATTTTTT